>JARUKP010000069.1:0-15183 GCA_029874955.1 Octopus insularis | reverse complement strand
TATATATATATATATATATATATATATATGACTGATGATGAAACTATCTTTGTTTAAATGTTTAATCTTTTTGCATGAACTGATGTCTGCCTGTCTAGTTTTTCTTTCTGTTGACTGATTCAAAACATTGCAAAACAAAGAACGTAGTAAAAGTCTTTAGAAAGATGAGGTTAGTAGATAGTCCCACACAGCATAACTCAAGTTGGCCAATGGCACAGAAGCAGCCAAGCAAATACATAGCCGTAACCCAGAGGTGTAACACTTCAGACAGGTTATGCTTTCATTGTGTTTGGGACCATAGTCTACCCACCTCAAAGTAGCAGTTGATTGCATGGAGTGTAACATGGCAGAGAGAGCAAGCTGCTCATAATCTCTTACCACAGTTTAATCCCAAATCAGCCCTGATTGAATACACTTATAACTGACCATCCTATCTTTTTTTTCCCAGGCATTGTATACTGAAGGTGGTATTATCCAGTATGTCCTTCCTTTTTCAAGATAACAGTTGTTATGAGAGATTTAAATGTGGATTCTAGCAGGCTCTTTTATTGGTTTGGTGTGTTTAGATTTGAAGGTTTTTTTTTGCCACAATGGAAGTAGATAGGATGATACAATCAGTAGACAACAGTTAGCCTTGTATAACCAAAATGTTTTAGCAGTTGGCAATCCAGCAAACAGTTTGGGCCAAGTGAGGCAACTGGCTGCTGTTATTTCACCAGATAAAAAAATAGATTTCTGATAAAGTTTTTAACAATTTAATAACCTTTCATTATTTAGAATAAGTAAGCACTTTATTTTATTTTATTGAATATTTCTTTAACTTCAATAATGTTGGTACTTTTATGTGACACCCAAACTTTTTCTTCTGGGCTTTTCTTAATGTTTTTGAAAAAGGTTGGAACATGACACAATTTCATGTCTCTTCTTTAGATATGAAGCCTTGTGACTATGGAAGAAATCAATATTTCATTGACTATGAAACTACATGAAAGTACCTTTTAAATTTCAACAAGAATAAACACTACAAAATGACAGGATAGCTGGCCATAAAAGTTTGTAATAAGTGAAGAAAGAAGTAAATATGACTGCCATGAATGAATGAATGAAAAAAGATATTTATAAATTTATGTCTTCCAAAAGCAAAATAAATGCCAATGTAAGCTGGAAGAAAATCAATAAATAGAGGTCAGTTACCAAAATGCTAGATTATAGCAGAGAAAGAAGGTTGGTAGTAGAATGGTACAATAGAGGAGGGGGAGTATAAGTGACTGACCCAAGATTTGTGCATAATTATAAAGTTCAGCACAAAAATACAAAAAGACACAAATCAAACATTAAAAACATGAAGATATTGCTTATATTTTTGAATTGATGGTAAAATATCTATTTTAAAACCTCAACATTGTCAATAATATGAATTCTCTTCTTTTCTCTCTAATGTAACATTTTTATATGAAGTTCTTTCAAAGAAAATAATCAATTGTACTAAATGCTACAAGTAAAATTCTGTAGGATATGACATAATTCCTAAAATCAACAATATACACGATTGTCTACGGTGATATCTCTGACCTCCTGCAGCAAATACTATTTCCAGTGATAGGCCAAAAAAACAGCAGTCTAACTTTTTGTGATTAAATATACAGTCAATTAGTTTGTATTAATAATTAAATAAGAAATAATTTCTAACAGAAATGAGGTGTAATCTAGTCCTGAAGGGAAATAGATGCACACATGATAGAAACAGTGTTAAACAGTGATGCAACGAAAAAATAGTTACAAGCACGATTAGAATTTTATTTTTATTGATTTTCATCTAAGCATAGGTGAAAAAAAAAGTTCTATGTTGACCCCACCCCTACGCACCACCCTCAAAAGATGCCAACAATGATCATATGATTAGAAATGATTAGAATATAGTCAAATTAATGATAATAATTACAGATATTTTTCATTAAAGATTCAAAAATATATTTTACTCACAATAAAAATGAGACAATTATCAAAAGAAATAAAACAGTTTTGAAATTTGTTTTATTTTACAGCTAGATTCCTCATATTAACATTTATACTTAATGAGATAAACAAAAGAAAAAAGACACAATTTTCTTTTTTTTTTTTTGGTACTTTTCAAGATTCGTCCCTTAATAACCTTCATTCACTTCAAGTGATGGATGCAAACTGGCCAAAATAAAATAAGTAAAAAAAAAAAATAGAAAGATATTCCAACCACTTTGGAATGTTTGCTAAAGTGATGTGATATAATGAAATATGGTTTTGTCCGATTCTATTACTTACCCGCCGATATGTGACCCTCATGGTGTTTCTCTGGGGTGAGTTGGAAGTGGACATTTACATCCTCTGGTGAAACATTACAAGTTAAACTGCAGCATGCAACTTGCATGCATTTTATATATGTTCAGGGTAGATTTATAATCCAGTGCAGAATATATGACAATTCATGTTGAAAATTTTATTTTAATCAAATTTTATTCTAGAAATCCAAGTGAAAGCAGTCCTGTCAATTAGGAAACTGTGTGATGGAGAGAGGACAACTTTGAGTGGATTTTTTTTTTTTCTTCTTTATAATTCAATCATGGATAAATATTTAACGAGGAATAGCAGAAGATATTACCAAAGTTTGTTTCCATCAGAGGACACAGTAAGTTTTATAAACAAGCAAGGAATATATATTTCTTAACACTTTTACATGTTCATTAGGAACACATATAGAAAAATCATTTATTAGTTATCACTAAGAATAAAAAGATTATAGGACTCAGAAGTTCTTCATAGCTAAACCAAATATTTTGGTGATGGTAAAACTTTACATCAGAAAACCTAAAATGTTCATTGAAAAAAAAAAAGAAAACCTACCAAACAATTGTTTTATGTATATTTGATAAGAATATTTGGTTTGGATAATATAAGAGCGGTTTGGTTTAAATGGGAGAGAAAATGTTTTAAATAGAAAACCCAAAGAGCTGCACTGATTTCACTGTAGAATATCATTAAGAAATAACAGCCATAAAAAGTAGAAGCTATCAAGTAATTTCACAGCAATATCTTAGCAGCAACACTTCTTAAAAACATAGTATTTCACGAAGGAGAACACAACCAGAAATACACGCTGCTCTGGAGAAGCATGGCTTAGAAACTAATTCTTTAGATTTTTCCAGTAAGAAAAAAAAAAAAGAAAAAAGAAGTTAAATCTAGAGATCTTTAGAAATATCACATTAATTAGAAATAAGGCACAGCATGAGAAGCAAGAACCAAAAAAGGAAACTCGTTAACGAAAATAAAAGAGTCTTGTTTATCCAGTTATGGTTTCAAATTGTTTTGTGAAAAGATAAAAAAAAATCATGTTTAATAACATTTATCTCAAATGTTAATTAGTCAGTTTCATTAATTATAGTGAGATTGAAATTTGTACTTGATTGTGTTCCTGTTTTATCCTGTCCTAGGATACATAGTGAAGTAACGATATACATCCATAGCCATTGCTTAAGAGCACTTGTGGGTATCAACATCTCCAGCTCTGGGTTTCGGGTTAATTCCGTCCACATAGTAATGTGTCTACAGAGAATCGCAGTTTAATTTGCAGTCCAGTACAAAATAAGGGGAAAAAATTAGAATACATCGTATTAGTGCCGATGGTAAGGAAGAGGAGAGCTAATGCTCAACACAGAAAGTGACACAACAGACACAGCAACTGCAGCAGTAGCAGCAGCAGCAGTGCTTCAACAGAGAACTCACTCCATTTCTTTCTCTCCCTCTTCTTTACACACACAAGCACCTATACACATGATGCAGCAGCAGCAACAATTGTATTATTAGAACAGCAGCAGCAGCAGCAGCAGCTGCTGCTGCTTCAACTGTTTTGAAAATTTTCTTTACTGCACAAAATAGATCGAGAGGTAGACATACAACTGCATGAGGTTCACATCAAACTTACAGTCAGCTGCTGCTGCTGCTGCTGCTGTCTATTGACTAAAATATCATCGATGAAAGCATGAAAAGTACGATTGCCAAACGAGGATAATTACTGATAAACTTATTAACATTTTTGTAATATATACACATCTCCCTGATTAACTCTAGGCTAGCAAGCTTCCTTCTTTATTCAGACGGAAAAAAGTATCAATTTGATTAGCAAACTACATTTTCAGTTGTTTAAGATGTAAGTGTATATAATTGTGCATAGAGTTCAAAATATAGAATTGCTTTTATGAAATGCTACATTTTAAGTACATTTCCAAAGTAGGAACTTTCTGAGACCGTTTTAGACCATTAAATATAAGAAATGTAACATGAAAGAATTTTCATGAAAGATTTTCCCTTTTGATAACACTGAGAGTCATATTCCTGCAGCACAAGTGGCAGGTGGCTGTTAATAGTTTTGTTAAACTAGAACCTGATTTTACTCCATTTCTTCTAATGTTTACAATAATAAAACAGAGACAAATCATAGATTATGGGGCACAAGCACACTAGACACAAGTGACAAAGGGTCACATGAAATGGATAAATTCAGTGAGGGGGAGGAAGAGGAGAGTGTAGACAGAACTCTGGTTAAGTTCCAATAGACAGTGACTCTAGCTTTTGTTAGTCAGAAAATAGATTTTTTTCCCCTCATAAAAACTGTCCTATCAGATGTGTGTAGAAATTGTTTGATTGTATGATAAAACAATACACAGAAGATATGCAAAATTGAAAGTATCAGGTAAGCAATAATAACAAAAATCTACTCCTCTCAGGTAGGCAGCCCTGTTTGATTTGTAGGAAAGGTGTAAGCAGGAACTCCATACGGTGTACTCAGTGTAAGCTATGGACACACAAGAGGAGCAGTGGAGTAATAGGAAGGTTATCAGAGAAGATAGTTTGCATATGTGGAAGACAACTCAAGCGGGAATGAAAGTGGAGGATTGCTAAATGGAAAGTTGTAAAGATGATGAGGGATATTTACAAAATAGATAAAAGTTCTTTGAAATAAGGTTATCTTTTTTTATATATAAAAAAAGAGTTATGTCAGATTCATAAGAATTCTATCATTTTATGCTCCTTTTCCATGCTGGTAGGAGTTAGGGTTAGGGTTGTTACAGCCAGAGTCCTTTCTTATTGGTGCTTCTGGTTGGGTTTCTACACATGGATGGCCCCTTCCATTACCAGTTTCTCTACACAGTGCACTGGGTGGGTTTTCTTGTGGTGCCAACACAAGAAGGGTTGTCAGTAAGAGGGAAAAGGAAAGAGAAGAATAAGAGCAGAACGGCCAGAAAAGGGTAGGAGAGGGGGGAGGGGGATAAGAATGTGAGAGTGAAGTATGGTCAGAGTAGGGGAGAGAGGGAGGGGATAAGAGATGTGAAGGAGTGGAATGGCCTGAGAGGGTTGAAGGGACAGATATGGGGGAGGGGAGTTGAAAGGGGTAGTGACTGGCGATAAGAGAGGGAAACAAAAAAAGAAGTTGACAAGATAAATGCAACAGTAAGTAATGGGTGACAGACAGGAGTGAGAGTCATGGCTGGTAGTAGAGCAAAGTTAAAGCTACAGTATATTGGGTGGAAAGGGATGGATTTAAAAAAAGAGAATTTGGGTGAGGAAAGAAGGCAGTGTCCAAGACTGTTTACAGAGCCTCAGAAATTGGTGGATGGGGGGAGGGAGAGGAGTCTGTTTAAACTGGCTTCAATGCTTGCAACAGAATGGACTTGCGAAAGATGCAAAGGGGTGATGTTGAATCATGGATCAAGTCTAAAATTGGTTCCAGGTTTAGTCAAAACAAAATCATTTTTATTTTACTAATTTCTTTCATATTCACTGAAAGATTTCATTTTCCATTTCTCGAAAAATTTGATGCTTCAGTCAATTTGCAAAATATTGATTTCTGTATTTTTTTTTTTTTTTTTGCTATTGGATGTCCTTGATTAACCTTCAGGTGAGAATGGAACTTATTTTTCACACAGACTTAATTAGATGACACAACTTTGCAAACCACTATATTAATACCAAACCTTTAACAAATAATTTAGTAAATCACTAACACATGGAAAAATCACATCATCATCATCATCATCATCATCATTAATGTATCAGATTAGCAGAAATGTGTTTTCTGTTCTGGCTCTTTCTACTCTGAATTCAAATCCCACCAACATTGACTTTGCCCTTCATCCTTTCCATAGTTGAGAAAAGTAAAGGAGTCCAAGGTATCCATTCACTCCCTCCCCTCAAAATTACAAGCCGTCTGTTTAAATCCAAATTACAAGCCATTATCATCATCATCATTATTATTATTATTATTATTATTATTATTATCACACCAAACTAAATGCTCAGCAGTATTTCATTCACCTTTAAATTCTGAATTCAAATTTTGCTGAGGTTGACTTTTACCTTTCATCCTTTCAGGGTCGATAAAATAAGTACCAGTGAAATACTGGGGTTGATGTAATCAACTAGTCCCCTCCCACCAAATTTCAGGCCTTGTGCCTTTAGAAGAAAGTATTATTATTATTATTATTAGAGTTGACATCAAGGAATGAGCCTGTAGATTCACTTATTTCACTTATTTCTGACAAACAAACAACTTTATTTTCCTTTAAGTAGTTCTGCTAATTACAATTTATGTCTCATAAAAACAGATTGTTTTTCCCTGCAAGAATATAAAGATGAACTGCAAATGAGAGATGTCAGCTCTCTCAGCCTAGCATTTACTTCATTTAATAAAATGAAGCTGTTAACAGGGGAAAAAAAAAATAATAATTAAAAGCTAAAATATTATGAAATAATTCCCTTTTTTTTTATATTTATTTCCATTAAGATTATCATCAATCAGATAATACAAAAACACTAAAAATATCAATTTCAGAATAAAATCATAAAAAAAAACCTCCATTAATATTTTAACACCCACAACATACTCTCTTTCACACAAAAATGGTTGCAGTTTGGAATCATTTCTTCTTCACTTAAACAATTTCCTACACTCAATTTATGGGAGGCAAAAATTGGAAAATCCTGAAATCTGGCTGGTTAACTGTTTTTTAATCTGGTTACTAGAATATCTGCTGAAACAATAGGATTGAAACTATGAAGGAGCATTGATATATTTAATACACCACAAACCAGACAATAGCCTTACTTCAAAGACTACTTCAAAAGTAAATAGCATTTTAAAAAGCATATTAAATCTTGAATGAAGAAAAAATATTGAAACAAAAGAACTGAAGCCTACTTTAGTGAAGTCTTCCATTGCAGCATCGTTAAATCTCCAATGAAAAACATAAATGTGGGAGAAGAATCTTCACTTCTCAACAAATCAATTATAATGACAATAAACGAGGAGAGTAATTACTATGATAAGGCTCTGAAGAGAAATTAAGTAAAGTATTATCTAAGTGTTATCATGATATTCATATGTTAATTATCAACTGAGACGACCAGAAATACTTATTTGCTGGTTTTAGCTTTCATGGAGAAAGCAGAGAGATATTTACAAACATCATTTATGGATTGTTGACTTCATTCGGTTTTCATTAATAAATTACAGAACAATTTGGTTTGGTTTTTGTTTTCTTCTTACCTACACTGTTGTATAAAGCCTCAGTGACTTTGCTGGCCAAGTGCAGATTGGAGAGGGTGCCCATGGGGTGGGATGATCAGCCCTGGTTATTAGCAATCATTAATATAATCTAATTTTCAACTTTTACAACATATACACAAACCAACAAGGAAGTCTGTGTGGTGGCACAAATCGCTTTAAACAACAGCCATATCATATTCCACCATCATAAAAAGGTACGGATACACACTGGACCATAGACTTAGCTTTAGAATTAGATGCACATTAGATGGAGATTGTCATAATTGGAATGCCTCTGATCAAAGGCTTCTTCCTTCAAGAGCTTGACCTGGAGCTAAACAAATATCAAATTCATTTCCTTGGTGAGATTATTAGTACAAACTCTTCAATAAGCTCTCAACCACCAACCAGAAAAATAAACATTGCTTTTAGACTCCAGATATATCACAATTCCTGATTCTTTACAATCAAGAATGGAATACATAAATCTTTGGGTCTAATGTAAAAGAAATTACAGTAATTGTTAGGCTAACATAAAGATTCTAACTGAAGTAGTGAGTAGTTTCACTAACATCACTTGTATTATTAAATGATAGACATTACACATTATCCAAAAGACTTGCAAGCAACACACACACACACACACACAGAGCAACTCCTCTTTCTAACAAATTACATTCACAGCATGACTGCAACTAATTTCTTGTTAAAGAGATTTACTTTTTGGGACAGCTTTGATTCTGTCCAACCATTTTCCAAAATGTCTCTGACTCAACAGTTCCATGCTCATTCTTAAGCATTTGCTTAGATTTGTGTGTGTTCATCTTCATCTTCCTGATTTTAATGTACTTTAACTATTGGTTCTGCTAGCTTATTGACTGACATCAAAATCTCCATAATTAGCAGGTTTCAATGGCTGTTGTCAAACTTCAGCTGTCAAATTCTACCAATTCTCTGTCTATTCAGGTCAGAGTTTCTTTTAAATCAAGAAAGCTGCTGCCACAATCTTCCTGTCTAGAATTTTGTGGAGGATTTTGTTTCCTAATATTTTCCTAACTAGAATTTTGCAAAAGTATTTGTGAAAAATGTATTCTGACCCACCTTATGGGTCTGTTTGATTACAGCAGCCCCAGTGTAAAACCACTTTTTTTTCTTACACCAGCTGATATTGAGTGTGGCTAAGGTGGTTTCATCAAGTCAAATGTTGCATGTTTTCTAAGTTGTAGTGGTATATTAAAGAATAACTCTTCTTTACAGGAGAAAGGCTTCATACTTTCTTCATCAATTCAAAAGGCATTAATATAACCTGTTAAAGTATTTTCTTATAATTCTTCTACAATATCTCACAGCATAAGATCAAGCTACAACTCTGCCCCACAAGAATAGCAATTAACAGCTTTGAAATTTCCCAACAGAGCAATTATTCCCAGTCGCAATTCAAATGCAGTTTGCTTTCACTTCTATCAGTTAAGCTTTCACTTCTTTCAGTTCACTTATTGTTGAGGTTTGTAGTGGAATGTTCCGTAAAGTAGAATGAGAATGCTGAAGAAGCAGTCAAGAATTGGTAACACCTCTGATCATGGATGGTTCTGGAACATTATCAAATGGTTATTGGAATTTCTTCAACGTGTGAGTTTATTTAATTAATTGTGTGATTTCCTTTTTTAAAAATTCATTTAGGCATAAGTGTGCCCCAGAGAGAATCTTTGTTATGTTAGTAACCAATGTCTCCTTCTTTAAGTTGGTCCCCTATATCTTTTCAGCCATTCAAAGAAATCACCTGAGATGAAAGAATACTTTTGTTGACAATGCAATTTAGTTACAACTGAGTTTCTTCAAAGTATCAATCTCAGGAGACATTATTCCTAAACTGCCCCTTTTTTTTGGAGAAAGTGCATGTTATGCTTTTTATATTTATTGTTTTGAATATTTGGCAATGGCACCACACTGACTGTGTTTCAGTATTAAGAGTTCAGATCTTGATTCAGTCAATTGAGCTTCAACTGTTCGTACCTACCCCCATGAAACTACCCTTGATTTTAGGATACAAACTCCCAGTTTTAAAGTCATCTAAATTAAAACCATTCATCACCAGCATAATTACTAAATTCATTATTTTCATAATTAATTCAAACAAAAGCAACAGAAATTTGGTAACAAAAGGGTTAAATAAACTGCACTCTTACTATAAATGCATGGCTTTTTGCCAACAGAAAACATCTAAATTAATAATAGATATTTTGAGACACTATTTGATATTCTTCACTCAAACCTTATATCTGTAAAAATCAAAAATAAACTCTACATTTTCAGAACATTCTGAAACAAAGGAGAAATAAAATGGTAAGGGGGGAAGGGGTAAATATTGAGAAAGTAGAAAAGGAAGGAAAAACAGTTTTTGTACAAAAGAGGTTTATAAAATGACCAGGAATTAATTTCAATAAGTTATTTCAGTTTTTGTATTGTTTATCTCAAAACATCATAATCATGTTGAAGTTGATAAATTATTTTAAACACATTTGGCACATTTAAATAAATATCACATTGAAGCAGACAAGCAACCAAATTATCTTTACAAATATATTAATTTTGAATCCTTATTCTCTAAACTTGTAATAACTGGCCAAGGCCAAACTTAATAATTCTACAGCACAAAACTTATTGCCTTAAAGTATTCATATTTAAATGAAAGATTCCCATCTGAATGTCATGTAAGAATCTTTTGTTTAGTAACAGAAACAAGTTTAATAATATGGTCAGTTATTTTACTGGGCAGTCTGGAATATCAGGTAAATGTCATCCACAAAGTGACTGGACATTAAAAAGGACAACTCTGGGTCTTTCATGGTCAAAAATCACAGGTTGAATGATGTGAAACATTTTCTCTATCTAGGAATTATGGTGTCCACTAAAGGGAGATTAAGAAATAGGATTAAGAAACATCCCCAACTTGATAGCCAGGGTCTTCCATAAGTTGATTAACATAGGCTTTTCTGGATCTGCTGAGACCTGCATTCATGTGTTTCCAGAAAAGAAGGAGATTGCTGGAGATTTCATCTTTGAATGCCTGACATATTAAACCAAGAATTTCTAATATCTCCATTAAATCTATCCTCTAGTTGGCATCAACCAATATTGAAAGAATGCACAGAGTTCCAAACATGCTCCAGAAATATCCTATAGATTAGATATCCCCCCAAAATTATGAACAACAAAAACCTCTGGGCCAAAGTCAAGTAGAAACTCATTGGCCAACAAACAGCAAAGAGAAATGTGAAGACAGATCGACTGTATTAAATGGATGAGAAGAATGTTTGGCAAGGCAAGCCATGGATTGAAACTAAAAGAAAAAAAGGGCATCTGAGGATCATCTGGTGAAGACAGATTGAAGAGGAAGTGAAAATGACAAGGATAACATGGAACCAAGGGAAAAGAAACGGTACACAGCAAAACATGTTGGAAGGCTGTGGGGTGATAATGATGATGATGATGATGATGATATTTTACTAAATCCTTCCAAATTGTTGATTATTTTCAAAATTAATTAATACACACAGGCTGTATATTTCATTAAAAATATGGTCTCAAAAGACTTGAAACAATTTTAGGAAAACAAAGCATTTTCTGCAACAATTAGTTGTAATAAACTGAAGTATTTAACAGAAAATGAAAAATGTTTTAATTCACGTAACTGTTCTAAATATAAGTCACAATATTGTTCCTCTGAGGGTAAATCTTTATAAATTCATCAACATTCATATAATTAAATCATTAAGATTATTAATTAGAAATTCTTGTAAGTCAGATGTTACAATCAGCTTTAGTAACTACTCCATACAAATTGCATTAATATTTACAAATTTTTAAAGATAACTTTAAATTTCCAATCCATTCTAAAGAACTCATTTCCTACATGCCATCCAATCTGTATCATCATCATCATCCTAACATTTTCTCCCATAATTGTCATCTTATTTCAAGAATATTAAGCTTAATATATCTGACTCATTCAATATACCATACATACACCCATTTCCTTCTAGCTATAGACATTCTAACCTCGTAAGGTTTCAACAATCACTCATTGTTGTTGTTATTATCAATCATTATTATTATTATTATTGATATTATTATTATTATTATTATTATCATTATTATAATTATTATTCAAGGTGGTGAGCTAACAGAATTGTTAGCATGCTGGGCAAAATGCTTAGCAGTATTTTGTCTGTCGCTACATTCTGAGTTCAAATTCCAATGAGGTCAACTTTGCCTTTTGTCCTTTCGGGGTTGATAAATTAAATACCAGTGAAACACTGAGGTTAATGTAATCAACTCGTCCCCACCCCACAAAATTTCAGGCCTTGTGCCTTTAGTAGAAAGGATTATCATTGTTATTGTTGATAAAAGAGTAAATGAAGAGAAGAGGGTTTAAGAAGAAGCCATTGGTTGCAATACTGGTAACAGGTTTAAGACTTCTAAAAAGGAGTGAGCAGAATTCCAATACTTGACGCATTTTGCTATGAATGAATGCTCAGAAATATGCAGCATTATTCTGGCAAGCTGACAAAATAACTTTTACATTAGGTGGCTCTGACAAGAGATCATGTATGGGATGGACATGGGATGTGAAAAGAGAAGCTGTATAAATGAAATAGTAAATTACCTGCAAGCTATGATGAAACAAGAGCAGCAGAATCCATTATTGTTACAAGTAATTCACAAATGCTGACAGCTACTTACAAGAAACAATTTAGCACTAGGTGTGTGTGTGTGTGTTTTTTTTTTTCTACTGTCTTACTTCTATTTTTCTAAGGGTTAAGATCACTTCTGCAAAGACAGACATTTATATATAGTTGGAACAAGTATTTTTATAGACGGATGGTTTTCTCACTGCTAATCCACTCAACCGTGGTATGAAAGTGACACTTTCAGTTTGGCTGAGACAAGAAGGGTAATGTGCCTTCCTCAGAGATCAGTGTGTTAATCTCATTGCCACTGAACTTGTTGGTGGTGGGCGAAACATGTAGAACAGAAAACCAAAATGACACGACAATAATAATAATAATACAAGTGAATATGCAAATGTCAAAGAGAAACAGACACTAAAAAGAAACTTGATATATATTACTGGAATCATAAATGTGGGATAAAATTTCAATAGGAAATTTTAAAAACAAGTGTTTTTATAGAAGCTGCAAAAACATTTGTAGTTGAATGAATACACACTGGCAATTTACGTGTACAAGATGTTTTTAACAACTAGCTTTCAACAATCTGCAACGACAATGAAATCCACCCACTCAATCTATAAATCACAAGATGTTTTGTTGTCTAAACAAGTTCTGTTAGTAATATAGTCTGACAAGAAGTCGTAACATAATTTACAATAGAGCTAAGGGAAATAACTCAATTACACTAATGGCAGAATGTAGTTACGTAATACTTAAGGCTATATAGAAAAAGTTCTCGACTAAAATTTCTCATAGCATAAATTTCAATTAAGATATCATAGTCGTTGGAAATATTAATATATTAGTAGTATTGTAAACATTACAAACAAAAGGCAGATTGCATTGAGTCCATAATTTGGTGATACAGCTGTGATTTCATATTGTGTCTGGCTGAAATTACTTTCAAAATAAGTGGTTGCAACAGCTGAAAGAAGAAAAGGAAGCTTCCAAAGTTTGGTTTCATTTCAAGACATATCACACAATGACTGTCCTTAAAAGCATACTTCAGTTTCCAATACAACTTCTTATCTACATGCAATGAATGCACCAGTGACCTATCTTAGAACAATAAGGGACTCAAAACCTGGAGTACATGTAATAAGCTTCAAAACACGTCTGGCAATCAAATATTTCAAAACCAACAGAAATGTCCTTATTTAAGACATGCACAGAGAACATTCTTCTCCCTGGAATCAAAACCTGGATTATGAACTAGAAGAGGTTTGTTCAAGATTGCTTTGACGATACAGACACCAAGCCTTTCATGAGGGCTCAAAACATCTTGTGGCATGAGAAGAAGACCAAAGAAAAGATTTATTAACATATTCTACCCATCCCTATTGTTATTGCTTAAAGTAGGTTAGACTTTACTGGCCACGACTATTGTGCTGAACATCAGATGTTATATTTTGTAGTTTCTTTCTACCAAATTCTGCTCATAGAATATTGGTCAACTTGAAGCTAGAAAGGAAATTACTTGCTCAAGGTGTTATTCAACCCCACAAACATGGCTGCAAAGAAAATCTCTCTGTGACACAGTTTTGTTTGAGCCTGAAATTATCTAAAAGAAAACAGAAATTTTCTTTTAGAAAATTTACACTTTGTCAATACATTTTAAACTTATCAATTAAAACAAGCAGACATTTGAAAGTTGATAAATACCTTTTTAAATAAAAAATATCCTCTGTAGATGATTAAATCGTGCTGAAAACTAAATCAACAAGCTGTCATATTGAATGTTTCAATAAAATCTAGCTAGCCTCCTATAGATTTATGTGTAAGCACAAAGACACAATGAATCTTTGTGTAATAAAATGTGTTATTTACTTATTGATCTCTCCCATGGTATAATTAGACTGCATACATAAATTATGAAATACAGTGACAGTTACATTTCCAGATTCTATATAAAAGATTTCAAGTTAGCAATTGTTATGGAAGCTTTGGAAACTCAAGGACAAGTATAAACAACTGGTTGGTTAAGAAATATCTGAAGTCTTTATGGTGACAGGAAAATAAGGGGCAGGGCAAACAGCAGGACAGGTTCCAGGGTGAAACGAAATCAATATCTTTTCATAAATAGAACAAATTATCAGACTAGAAAGTGCAAATACAGGTAAAACAAAAGGTCAAATAAAGAGCAAACAACTCAGGAGGGGGGGGGGGAGCTCAAAAATAAAAAGCACCTTATTAAATTGATTCCTAAATTGTTAATTAGCTTAGAATGAATTGTATCAAGACTTGTTTTTTGTTTGTATGCAGAATCTTAAATGTGAAGATGGGTTAATAAAGGACATAGGCATGGAAGGAAGGCGAGAAAAGTATTTATGGATAAGGAAAATCAACCTGGACAATGGAGACATAACTAGGGACCCATCAATAGAATTCAATAAGAATTAAACCAAAACATTCAATGTTTGCTGTAGGAGAATGGGTTAGAAAAGAATATAATCCTGACATATGCTTTTATCAAGCAGTAATGTTTGGAAACAAACTAATTAGCCAACTTCATTCAAATTAGAAATGTATTTCTAATTTATTTCCTTCATAAAAAAAAAAATGTTGATAAACTGGTAAGCTGTGTGGTAAGTAGCTTGCTTACCAACGACATGGTTCCAGGTTCATTCCCACTGTGTGGCATCTTCAGCAAGTGTCTTCTACTATAGCCACGGGCCAACCAAAGCCTTGTGAGTGGATTTGGTAAACGGAAATTGAAAGAAGCCTGCTGTATATATGTATGTGTGTGTATATGTTTGTGTGTTTGTCCCGCCCAACATCACTTGACAACCGATGCTGGTGTGTTCACATCCCCGTAACTTAGCGGTTCGGCAAAAGAGACCGATAGAATAAGTACTAGGCTTCCAAAGAATAAGT
>JARUKP010000068.1:0-15290 GCA_029874955.1 Octopus insularis | reverse complement strand
GTTGAGGATGATCAAAAGTATGGGTGGAGAGAACAATATTAAGAATGAAGGATAAATAACAAATGAAATGGTTCCAGGTAACAAGTAAGGTAAGTGGCATCAAGTAAAATCTTGTGAAACATGCAGTTCTACTCGTATTTAATTATAGCAGCAAAATACTGCAGTTAGAGAGATAATTAATTCTACAATAGACACAAGGTCTGAAATTTTCAGGGAGGGAATTAGTCAATTACATTTACCCCAGCATTTCACTGGTACTTAATTTATTGATCCCGAAAGGATGAAAGGCAAAGTTGACCTCGGTGGAATTTGAACTCAGAACATAGTGGCAGATGAATACTGCTAAGCATTTCACCCGGCATGCTAACAATTCTGCTAGCTTGCCAACTTTTCTACCAGCTCACCGCCTTTAGAGAGATAATGGATGATGGGAATGACGAAAGTGGGCAGGTGGCCCACCGTCATATTGTGATCCCAGTATCTTAGTTTCAATGATTTGGGTGGATCTTCTTGGGAAGTGCATATTACTAGTCATCTTGGCTGCTTCTCATTTCCTCCATGAGATTCAAGTGCTGAAGATCAGCCTTCAGCACTTTGTTCCATGTTTTCCTAGGTCTTCCTCTTCTGCAAGTTCCATCCATCTTAAGTAATCAGCTTCTAGCATCTATATACATCACATGTCCATACCAGCACAGTCTTCTTTCTTGCATACTACATCTGCCCAGTTTTCTCTCAGCACATTTGTACTTTGTTGCTCATGCACACTTACATTGCACATCCAACAGAGTATACTAGCTTAATTTTTACCCAATCTTCTTAAGTCCTTTGTATTTAAGGTTTATGTTTCACCACCATGCAGCATCACAGTTCTAACATAAGTATCACACAATCTGCTGAGAGGAAAGTGCTTTGTTGCTAGCAGTGGCAGAAGCTCCCTGAACCTTTTCCAACCTCTTCTTACTTAGCTACTAAACTTTTGGAGTGACCACCTTTTATACTAATATTTCCTTGGTGATAAAAGCTATTAGCTACTTCTAGCAGGTCATTCTGAGATTCTATTTCTGGTTTGCTTATTGGACATACTGACTTTCCTGTTAGTCTATCTGTGATTCCATAACATCTCATGTCCATAGTTTACATTGGGTACAGCATATGGAGATTACATCTACTTTCTTACATACTGAACCAGGCCATTTCTCTGAAGAGTCTTGTTTTCTCTCCTACTCATTAAAATCTTTTGTCTTTTCTTAAGTTTACTTTGAGGCCTCTCAACTCTAAGTTTGGAATTTCCTGATTCTACTTTAGATTCAGCTATGAGAATTAGATCATTGGCAGATAGGAGTTCCTATGGACAGCTAATCTTAAACTCTTTTGTGATGGCCTGCAGGACTATAATGAATAGTAGAGGATTGGGGATTGAAACTTGATGGACTCCTAGCTTCATTACTGAAATAATTTTTGACTCTTACTTCGTTTATTGCATCTTTGTACATATCTTGTACAGCCCTCACAAGCCATGCATCCACATGTAATTTCCATAATGACTACTGAATTATTGTGGTACCAAGTCATATGCCTTCTCCAAGTCAACAAATGCCAGGCATAGTGGTTTACTCTATTTCTCCTACAGTTATCTCACTAAGAAAATTGCATTGATGATACCTCTTCCAAGCAGGAAACCAAACTGCATCTCATTTAGGTCTATTTTGTCATTGATCAGATATGCTATAACTTTCTCCATGACCTTCATAACTTGATCCAGTAGTTTGATTCCTTATAGCTTCCTTTTTCTAAGGCATCTCCTTTGCCTTCATAACAGTTTACAATGATACTGTTATGCCAGTTATTGGGTACAATACCTTCCTGTATAACTTCATCTATTCTAATCATTTATTCTGCCTCACCAGATATCTTTAACATCTCTGCAGCTTTCGTTGGTACTCAAGTTTCAAGCGTGATGCTAGTTGTGAACCATTTTGAATTTGAGTTGATTGTTATTACCATAAGGTGAGTTACTATTGGTCGAGGAAGGTTACAAGGTGTTGTGGTTTGATGTTAGTATGGTAAACAGGAAATTGACCACGTGGAGAACAGGAAATAGACCACATGGTTGTTGGGGGAGTAGGAAGGGGTGGCATGTGCAAGTATATAGTTCTATATGTGGGTGTGTAGACACAATCATGGTATTGCATGCATGTGTGTATTGATGCGAACCTCTGACTGCCGACAACCCAGATATACCACCTTAGCACCACTACCAACCAACCCCATGAGCAGGACTGCCACTTACCAACACATACCAACTCCCGACGCTTGTTTTGTGCATATACTCATGCGTGCATGCAAATGCACATGTGCATACTGGTGTGCATATGTTTGTCCGAGTGTGTGTGCAGATGTGCATGTGCACTCATGAACAGATGCGCATGCTCATATCAATACACATGTACACAAAACCATATGAGTGTGTCTACACAACCACATATAGAACTATATACTTGCACATGCTACTCCTTCCTATTTCTCCACCAACAACCTGACCGATTTCCTAATTGCCACGTATTCAATTTCCTGTTCATTATGTGGTATTTTCCAACTAACTGTTACTCATACACCAACATGAAACCACGACACTGTGTGACCTTCATCAACCAACAGCAGCCTACCTTATGGTAATAACAATCAACTTCTGTCATTCAAATTCAAAATGGTTGATGACTAGCATCACACTTGAAACTCAAGAGTACCAACAAATTTGAATCAAACTGTTTTGATCCATACATGTAACTCCCAATAAATCTGTTGAGTGCCCTTCTATTATTTGCCCACTCACTTGCATATATATTATATATATTTATATAAAATACCTTCAAATATTTATTTATAAACAAAAATGCTGTTTGACATCTTAATGTTACATTAACTTTGCATTTGAAGATGTAGAATTGTAATAAAATTAAAAAATAATTTGATATGATTCCTTAATAAAGCCTTTTATTTTAAGAAACTAATTTGTCATAATAGAAAATGCTGTTTTCTACTGGCATTGGTTGACGTGTTGACTGCAACATTATATATAACAGCATATAAGTCAACCAACTTCAGAAACAAGGCATCAGTCAAAACTGAAGCAGTTTGTTGAATGGACATCTTATTACAATGTTTATGGATTGACATATGAATATGAAATTAATGATAAACTCTTATCTTAAAGGATGACAGAAAAGCTGAAGTGTTGCAGTATATGCTATTATACACATTGGTAAGTATTCACAATTCAGTCTCTGAGTAGTTACAATATTGTTTTACTTTGACTCAAGTAGCTGTTTGGATGAGGTGTAATCTCTCATGACGATTCTTGTTACTATTCTGAGAGAACGCTTTGTCACAGAACTTACATTTATAAGGTGTTTCTCCTGTATGAGTCCTCATGTGAACATCTAAGTGAGCAGATTGTTTGAAGCTACGTTCACAGTAACTACATTTATATGGAGTTTCCCCCGTGTGTACTCGTCTGTGTGTAAGCAGTGAAGAAAAACTCTTGCAATCTTTGTTACAGTATTCACATACATGTTTTTGCAAACCATTGTCAAAGTTAGCAGAGACAGACTTCTGGCTGCCTATTATTTTTGAACTGCAATCATCAATGTCTTGGTTACTAGATGATATTATATGCTCAGAGAATTTGTGTTCTACAAGAGCATCATTTGTTTGGAATATTTTGTCACACATTTCACACTGGTGGCAAGAAATATTTTCACCATAGTTATCATATGACATACTTTGGTCGTCAAGTCTATTTTGATTAAAAACTTCTGGCTTTAACTCTTGTTCATTGGCAAGAAGTCCTTTGACTTCCATAATACATCTTTTCTTTATGTCACTCAGTCTCTTAGATTTTCCATGTGGGAGCTGGTTTTGGTTAGATTCAGCATTTTCACCTTGATGGTGCCTTTTATTTGAATTTTGATTCAAATCTAAAAGCGTAGTCCCAAGATCATAGCTTGTATCTTGATGCATTTGGGTGTGTTCATTTAGGTCATTTTCTGTAGAAAACATAGCAAAACAAATATCACAGCAGTAACTTTGACATGGTTTTTCAGATGTAGTTACTGCTGAATTAACAGAATTTTTAGAAAATATTTGACTACTACTGAGTTCAAGTTGTGCTGCAGTTTCACTGCTCAGGTGAACTTTCTCATGCCTATTCTTGTTACTGTTCTGTGTGAATGATTTGTCACAAAACTGGCATTTAAAAGGAGTTTCTCCAGTGTGTGTTCTTAAATGGACATCAAGGTGTGCAATCTGTTTAAATTGTCGTTTACAATAAGGACACTTAAATGGTGTCTCCCCAGTGTGTACACGTCGATGAATAAGTAAAGATGATAAACTTTTGAATGTCTTGTTGCAGAACTCACACACACTCAGTCCACTGTTATTTCCATTCTGTTCTGAAAACCCAGAAACTTCAGTTTCTCGTGAAAGGTCTTGATCAAGTAGAGTTGTGGTAAATATTTCGTCATCATTACAGGAGTTCTCAAAACTTTTAGAGTCTTGTTCTTCATATCTTTCCTTATTGCCAGAGTCAAAAGTAGAGGAGCAAGAGTGAGAATAGAAATCTTCTTTATTATAAAATTCTTTTTTACACTGCTCACATAAATAGCAGACTTCTCTAATATGGTCGACAGGAACATCGTCAGTAGAGGTGTATGAACTTGCTTCCTGATCACATGGTGTCTCGGAGATATGCTGAAATACATGCTCAGTGTATTGTGTTTTATCTGTAAAATTTTGCTGGCAAATCTCACATAAATAAAATGCCTTTTCAGTAACAGATGTTGCATCTTTCTCTGAGTTGGTGTTTAAAGTGTGTGACTGTTTATGTCTTTCAAAATATCCTTTGTTGATGTAGTTTTTACCACATATATTGCATGAGTAAGGTATGCTTGAAAGCACATTATCAGTGTTGCCTTCTGCTTCTTCAAGTGAAATTACCTTAGAACATTTATGCTTGCTTAAAGCACTGGCATTAGCAAACCGACCATCACAGATGGTACATAGGTGAACTGTTTTAGCAGCAGCTTTAGCTCTAGCTTTCATCCTCTTTTTCCAAGCCACATGAATACGATGATGACGATCACAATTACTTTTCTGACTGAAAGATCGTCGACAGTAGTTACACTTGAATGGAGTTTCACCTGTGTGTATTCTAGAATGAGTTTCTAAGTGAGCAACTTGCTTGAAGCTTTTCAAACAGTATGTACATTGGTAAGGTTTCTCTCCTGTGTGTACTCGCCGATGTATGATAAGTGCAGATTTACTACGAAACTGTCGTGAGCAGAAATCACATCTAAAGTGTGAATTTCTTAAGTAGTACTTAGAGTCTTGAGGGAAAGACAAGTTCACTTCACTTTGGGAGTCTTCCTTATCAGTTAGTTGTTTGTTGTTAGTATTTATAGATAGCTGCTTATCATCACCAGCATCTATTTCCTCTTTTAAAACACTCGTTTGCTGAGAGTCTCCCATGTAAATGGAACCAGTCAAGTCATTATTATTGACTTCTATTTTAGGCTCATTTGGAGGATGATACTCTATAGGAATGTTGTTAAGAACAGATGATTTCCTTTCCTTTTCAAACAGTTGGTTATAATATAAAGGCTTTTTATCTTTCCATTGCTGTTCACTATTAATCATAAGCTCATGGTCATCTGAAGAATCTCTGTTGCTAGAATCAGAGTTTGGTTCAAGTGACACATTATTTTCAGATGGAGTAATATTATCCACAACAGCTGAACTATCCACTGTGGTAATATCAGCTAGATGCATACGTTGATGACGAATTCGGTTACTGTTTTGTGTAAATTTTTTGTCACAAAATTGACAGTGATAAGGAGTTTCTCCTGTATGTGTTCGCAAATGGACATTGAGATGAATATTTTGTTTAAATCTCCGATTGCAGAGGTGGCATTTGTAGGGAGATTCTCCAGTGTGAATTCTACGATGAACATGCAGTGCAGAGCTACTGTTGAATCCTTTCTCACAAAATTCACATATATGTTGGTCAAGAAGCAGGTTTCCATCCCCCCGATTACATAGTGTAGGTAGTAGCTCTGCACTAGTCACAACTTCATTATTTTCTTTAGCTTCCTCATGAACAGACATCCTATGTTGATGTAGTTTTTCTTCATTAGTAAATTCTATGTTACATTGATGACAAAAGTATTCTGTTCGATCTGCATCAGGTAAGCAAGTTGATGTTGTTTCCATAGCAGTATCAATACCACAAGGATTTTCTGTATCTTTAGAACTGTCTTTTGTAATAAAAGTTTTTTTCAGTTGGTGTAAAGGATTTTCATAATCTTCAAGAAGAATTTCTTTTTTTATCAAATTTTCAAAATCTAATATTTGTGAATTCTTCTTATACTTAAAGTGAGTTTGTTTTGTACTGTCTTTTTGCTCTTCATCATTGTCTTCCATCTCTGCAACATTGTCACTGTCTTCCCCATTCTCCAGATGACCACTACAGTCAGGTTGAGGAGTAGCAAGACCTTCATCTTCAGAACAATTCCCAAATTCTTCAACAGTCATATGCAAAGAAGGTTCTTCAAGGATTATTGAAAGTGCTCTTGGTTTATTTTGCTTAGTAACATGATCAGTAAATTCTTTTTGCTCTAAATGTGTAGCCATGTGACAATTAAGATGTATGGCAAGAGTAAATTCTTCACCACAAATGTTGCATGGAAACAGATCTACTGTTGTATCATGTTGCTTAGCTTTTGATGATTCAACATTATTTTTTAATGTAAGGTGTGAAGATCCATCTTCAGACATGACAGTAGAATTTAGACCAATATCGTCTGTTGCTACAGGAACCAGTCTTGAAGAACCTTTACACGACTTCTGATGTTTATTTAAAACAGACTCAGTTCTGAATTTAATTCCACAAGAATGACAACTGAAAAATATTTCACTTGGTTGACTTACATTTTTACCTGAGTAACTAGACTTGTCTGCTTCTTTAAGATTGTAGTTATTGTCTGAAGATAAACTTGGTATGTGCTGCAAGTCATCATTAGGGAAAGAATCTGTTTCTAATACTAGACTTACAGAACAATTTGACACATCTATATCATTATGTGCAAGTTTATCATTAGCTGCAAAACAAACTGTTTGGTGATCAGTGAGGTCCAAACCACTTTCAAACAGTGCTCCACATACTGGACAAGTAAAACATAGTGCACCATTTTGCTCAGCTGATAAACCAGTTGCCCCATTGCTGTCATTCTGAAGCTCAGTCCTTGGAGAATTTTCATTGGATTGTGTAGTAGTGTTGTTGTCTAACTGATGAGTTTTTTCATGCCGAAGTCTATTGTTGTTCTGAGAAAAACTTCTGTCACAATACTGACACTTGTATGGTGTCTCACCCGTATGTATTCTCATATGAACATCTCTATGTGCTGCTTGTTTAAAGCTTTTTTGACAAAAACTACACTTGTAAGGAGTCTCTCCTGTATGTACACGTCGATGTGTAATGAGAGCTGAAGTACTATTGAATGTTTTCTGGCAAAACTCACAACTCTTTTCAGATGGGCCTTGACCAGCAGAATCTTTCAATAAATTCATGCTGGACTGACAGTGCGTAGAATTTCTATTGCTAAACATTGTTGAAGGCTGGTCCATATGATGAGACACTTGGTGTACATTAAGTTCATCTTTGTTCACAAACTGTACATTACATAACTCACATTCATTATTCCCAATAACTTTCAAACTATTCTGGCAGTTTTTCACAAAGTAACTACCATTATTTTCACAATCTGATACACTACAGTTATGTATGTAACCATTTAAAGGGGTCTTGTCACAATTACTTCCCATCTGTAGGTTACACTCACCAGCATTAACTGAATGGGCATTACACTGTTTACATTTATTATTAGATCCAGTCAAACCTCTCACACAACAGTTCCAATCTTCAGGAGTTCCATTTTCAGAATAGAAACTCTGAGAAACTGACTGCAATTTTCGTTTTTTCTTATATTCTTCTGGTTGTCCGTCTTGTAAGCAAGGAATGTTGTGGCAGTTAAGATGATCTAAAAACTCTTCATAGTTGCTGAACTTTGAAATACAAAATTCACAATTGTACATATGATCTCCAGCCTGGTGGCTAACTGACTGCTCATAACTACCATCTAAATTTTGTGGTTGCAGGTGAATCTTCTGATGTCTTATTCGGTTGCAGTTTTGACTGAATTTCTTACTACAAAATGCACATTTATAAGGTGTCTCCCCAGTGTGTATCCGTAGATGTACATCAAGGTGAGCAACTTGCCTAAAACCACGATGACAGTATTCACATTGGAATGGCATTTCTCCTGTGTGTATTCTTCGATGGATTACCAAGGCAGAGTGGTTACGGAAATCTTTCTTACAAAATTCACATATGTTTGAATTGGTGGAAACCAAAGGAGATTCTGATTTATTCATTTGGTCAGCCACTGCAGCACATGTATTTGATGGAGTTAAAGCTGCAGTCATGTCCTGATTACACTTTACTGAATGATTAGTTGAAACAGTGTGACACAATTTATGTTTAATCAAGTCTTGCTGAGAATTAAAATGGAAGTTACATGTTTTACAACTGAAAAGTTTATTGTTAATACCTGCCAAATCTTCTTTATTACTTGAAGTTATGTTGGTGCTTCCTGTTATTAAGTGTCCTTTGTTGCTGGGACTAGATGTGAAAGAGTTATCTCTTTCTTCAAAATCACCATTCTCAAGTTGATGACAAGATCTAGGTTGTGAATGTTTGACCTGTTGATGATAATGGAGGCTCGTAATGTCAGGAAAAAACTTTCCACAAAGCTCACATTTGAAAACACCTCTGTCAGAGAAGTTGCTGTTATTATGAATAAATTCATCAGAAGCTGATTGAGATTTTCTCATCATCTCTATACAGTTATCATGACAGCTTTGGTGATCTATAAAACTTGCATAATTCGTAAACTTTGAATTACAGATCTGACAGTCATGAGTTCCAAGTCTTTCAACAGGTGTATAGCTCATATCATTGGAAACAAAATTTGCTGAAATACTCTGCTCACTTGTTTTTAAGCTTGCTGCTTCAATCCAATTATTTGTTTTGGATTCTTTGTTTTGAGAATTTTCAATGTAACCAGCTTCATAAAGCAATTCCCCAGATTGTGACCTTGACTGAACTTCAATGTTGCAATTGTCTGGTTGGAAACTTTTGGAGCTTTCATTTCCTAAATGGCTTAATGTACCCATATTGTTATTCAAAACTACAAGAGAATTATTAGCTGATGAAGATATGTAAGGGATTTCACCTGGTATTAAGCCCAAAGGTCTCTCCTGTATTTTATTTGCTTCAGTTTCACAATTATCTTTGGAGACAGGGAATGAGTTTTTTCTATGAGATGAAGCTATATGTTGGTCTAAGCCAGCCTGATCTGTAAATGTCTCATTACAAACTCTACACTGACTGTCTTTAAAAGTAACTGTCCCAGAATTATTGCAGTTTATTTCAGGAGTGTGATTATTATGATTATTGCTTTGACTTAATAAATCAGGTAGATTGTCATGTGATAATATATGTGTTATGAAACTATTAGGTTCTGAAAATTCATTTCCACATGTTGTACATTCAGTTAGAGACTGAAGTTTTTCAACCCGGTTGCCAGAATATACCTCATTCTTGTCACACTTATCCTTTGATTCAGTAGCAGCTTCATTCACATGTGTATTCATATGCCGGTTTCTGTTGCATTTCTGACTGAATTTTTTGTCACAATAGAGGCACTGAAATGGCATTTCTCCTGTATGTGTTCTCATATGGACATCAAGATGAGGTACTTGTTTAAAGCTTTTGTTACAGTAGTCACATTTATAAGGCATCTCTCCAGTATGAACCCGTCTGTGGACAGCTAATGATGAGCTGCTTTTAAAATCTTTATGACAGAACTCACAGACAGTAACTCCCTTGTGATACTGCATGTGCCTTTGTAGTTCAATGTTAGTGACAAACTCTTTTGTACACATTTTGCAAATAAATGATGAATGGTTCCTTGATGAAGTATTGGAATTTAACAGTTCACTTGAAGCTGACATGCATGTGTTGTCATTACATATTGTTTGAGCTGTGAGTTTACTTCTGGAGTTGTTATACTTCTGAATATTTGTCACCTCTGCTGTTTGATTCTCTACAGCCTCTCTACTGGTGTTATCACTTAAAACAAACTGTTCTGTAGTCTTCTGAAAAGGATATGGTTCTGCATTTTGCCGGAATGAAGAAGAGTGAGTAGCTGCACAAGTACAATCTTTGATGGGGCTCTGGCAAAGCTCACAAATAGCTAGATTACTTTTATCACTATAAACATTGTCTGCATCGTTATTAACAAACTGTTTATAGTTTATATTAATTCTGAATCCCTCATGATCAAGCAAAGTTTCAAATTCACAACCAATAATACTGTTTGTGTGACATACTTCTCTGGTTGATGGCAGTAGTGTATTTGTTTTACCAGTATCTCCTTCTTTGTTTAAAAAGTGAGTGCGCTCATGGCGATTTTTGTTGCCTTTCTGTGAGAATCCCTTATCACAGTATTGACACTTAAAAGGAGTTTCTTTACTATGCACCCTTAAATGGGCATCCAAATGGGCACTCTGTTTGAACCTTTGGTTACAGATATGGCAGACATATGGGCTTTCTCCTGTATGTGTTCTGTAATGCACTTGTAATGCTGATTTGCTGTTAAGAGTTTTGTTGCACAAGTGACATATATGAGATGTTTGTGGTGTCCGTTGTACAATCAAATCATTAGATCTGCTTTGATCTGCTGAAATGGAAGATGTCAAAGAAGATTCTTTCACATCAGAAACAGTGAAACTCTGAGATGTGTTAGGAACACTGGAAGTATGAATTGGGGATGTGGCTGTGTTTGTGTCAAAGTTTATTCCAGTTATAGTAGGATTTTGTTCTATGTTACCATTTAAGTGGATTAATTCATGCCTGTTTCTGTTGTTCTTCTGGTTAAAAGATTTATTACAATAATTACATTTAAATGGTGTTTCTCCAGTATGGATTCTCATATGGACATCTAAGTGTGCAGTCTGCCGAAAGTTCTTGCCACAAAACTCACAGGAATAAGGAGATTCACCAGTGTGACTGCGGTTATGAATCAGCAAAGCTGAGTTTGTTTTAAATGTTTTGTGACAGAATTCGCAGGTAAAATTCTGTGACATCTTTACAGTATTTATATTAGAATTATCTGTCAGTGATTGATAAGTCTTTTGAGGAAAACCTGTGTCTAACATGGCTTGTGAAGTAGTATTAGTTAAATGGGTACACCTGTGTTGCATGAGGCTGCTCTTTTGTGAAAAATTGGCACTACAGAATTCACATAAAAACACTCCATTTGTAGAGTGATGAACAGAAAACATGTGTTGTTCCAAAGAAGAATTACTATCAAAGATTTTGCTACAGATCTCACATTTGAAAATATTTTGTGACTTGTGACGTGACCTAAGGCTGTAACATCCCTTGTTAGATATCTGATTGACATTAAGCGAACCATTATTACCAGATAATGGCAGCTGGTTCTCTTTGGAACTGGAGAACATCATCTTATCAGAAGAAGCTTAGTTAAGCTTGCAACAAAATCCTGAGCTGCAAGTAACATACATGGACGCCTCACTATTGGTACCATGTATGTTTCTGTAAAGTATAACATCCAATCAGAACAAGTCCAACTCAGGTAAAGTACATCAGGAATGGTCACATTTGCAGGAAAATCTGTAAAATAACAGGAAGTAAAATCAATAACTTAAAAAGTAAGATTTCAATTTCAGTACTTTTATTTTTTTTAATATTTTTTTACAATGTTGATGATTTTAATCACAGTTAAAATATCTTTCATCAATCCCAGGTCATCCCAGAGCTGACCTGGAATTAAATAATAACAATATAGTAAAAGGCTCATAGACATTCCCTACTGAACAAACTGTACTTTACATATACCACTGATTGTGCAGAGGAACCCAGAACAAATTGGAGCATAAAATAATAAGATAGAGTTGTAGGTTCTCTTGAGCATTCAAATCTCTACATCCATACTAATCTGCTTGGTAAAATTTAACTTAGGTTACTCAACACCAATACTAACAATATACAGCACTGTAACAGAAACACAGAGACAGATAAGCCATCTATAAGCATTCAAACATAAAACTTTGCCAACGTAAAGTTTTATGTTGGCAATTTCTTTATACATACCCCAATGGTCCCAAACAAAGGCATAAAAACATAACAAAACTCAAGAACATGTTCATTAGATGCACAAATTTAAATGGTAAACTATTTCTCAGAAATCTCTGCTCACCTCCATTGGAGTACCTCTTCCTTTTGAATATGACCTTTTTAGGTAATAATCACCACTTTTCTCTGTTGAATATACATAATGTTTGAGAATTCCCAGTCCAAATCTTGAACTCTGTCAGTCAAACTGAAAAGAACTGCTCTCACTCTGTGATCGAGTGGTTACAGATGGGAGAAAGGATTTACTTATAAATCAAAAGTACTCCTCCAATATATGATTGCAACCCTAACATGTCTTACATAGAAAGCATTTACAAATAAACATCAAGTCATGCAGTGTTATATGTTTTAATTTCTAGATTATTATAGAATTACAACCAGCTAGGTTAATTACTGGTAGAATGATTAATTATGTGTGGTTTTTAATGACATAAAAGGGTGGTGACCTTTTCCAGAGCCACCAACATGTCCAGTTCATCACCAACTGTCCCTTATTCGCAAAGAGCCATAATACAAGGTCTACAAAATCCCGCCAATAAGTTACAGCATATTCAGTAGCATTAATTCTAAGATCCCATAGAAATAAGTTACATGTATTTATTCACCACAATGCAGTTTCAGAGCTTCTTCAAATACTCTTTTCAGGATAATTCAAGTTGTGCATTAGGATTTCCAAGTACTATATATGAACTGCCTGAAGCAAGCTCAATTAAAGAGTGATCTATTACTAGAATACCCAACATCATACCCAGTCATCACTACATCAGTACATTTTTACATCTCTGGCTTAAAATAAACATGAATTGAAGTAAGTATTAAATTTTCCACTTTCACTGATACCAATTTTAATTTTTGATTGTATTTCTCTTTCATATAAAAAAGGTGTTTTTAATAAATTATGTAAGGCTAAGACTGTGTAATATAAGGCGTGAAAAGTATGTGAAGACATATTTAGTAATTTGATAAAACAACTCTAATCTAGTATAAATCAAATGTACTTTGAAAAAATTTATGCACAAGTCCTCAACAAGCTTTTTCATAAGATTATTCTATGAATCTGCCTTCAACTTTGATGACTGCTTCAATGCAGGATTAAAATTGATGATATGTCTGCACCAGATGGTCCTAATTCATTTTGGAAATCAGCTGGATAATGCTAATGTTCAGTGAAGTATTGTGAAGATGTTGACTAGTTTCCCATTCAAAAATACTCTAAATGCAGTAGTCTATGGAAATGAAATCTGGTGAGTTTGGAGGCTACAAAATCATAAATGTTGTCCGACAGCCATTCTTGGGTTATGTAGGCATTGTGAGAAGGCACTGAGTCTTGTTGAAACACATGGCCTTCCACTGTGTATTTCATCCATCTTGGTCTTAACTGTCTCAAGCACCTCAGCATATTTAGCAGCATCAATTTTAAGACCCTGGAAACTAAGTGCGCATCACTCTGGGGATATCAGAATGATCTGCATATAACCATCTGTCATTTCTTTAGTTAGACATATGGTTTTGGTCAAAGTATGCCATGTCTGTGAAGGCTTTTAACTTTCTTAAGTAAGTACTTAGCATAGGTCAAATGGTTTCCCTGTGTTTTTGCAAATATGAATTGGCCTTTCCTCAGTACATGACTTACATTGAATGTCCTTGTGCACCACACTTCTGATAGCTCACTCCAATGGCCCTCATTGATTTTCCAGAGTCATCTATACTATAATGGAGAAAGCTGCTTATTAATAAGGTATGTAAAAATTACTAAAAGAAAGCAATTATTAAAGAGTTGACTGCCTGGAAATATTTTTATAAATTCATGTTTTAAGAAATTTCCTATAATTTTGATTCCTCAAGTTTATTGAATTTTTTAAACTCCAATTTCTTGCAAATTTAAATATTCACTGTGTCCAATTCTTCATGAATTTAAATATTCATTGCATTCACTGTAGAGTATTCCATTTTCATTTGCAAAGTCTCACTTTCTCTTTTAAGTTTTTTAATTCACTATTAATGTACATGTAATGTAAAAACATTATTTATTGAATGAAAATTTTTTAAAATACCTGTATAATTTTTGAACATGGGATAGCTGTGAGAAGAGCCTAGAATGTTGAGTAATTACTATTAGAAGACAAGGAAAAACAAAACAAAGAGTTACTGACAAGTACAAACAACTTCAACAGTGACACACACACACACACACACACACACCAATACACACTTAGATACACATACACACAAATGAAAGGTGATGTGTGTGTGTGTGTGTGTGTGTGTGTGTGTGTGTGTGTGTGTGTGTGTGTGTGTGTGTGTGTGGTGTTCACTGGCAAAACCTCATGCTGCATCACTTTTGTGAAGTTTTGTCAGTGAACAGGTTGCGGTTTCAAAGCGACGAAAATAGTTTTAATGTTGAAATGAAACTAATGGTATTTGTGTTCTTGAATGGTTTACAAACATCTTCCATGCTGCAATTGTTTTTGTTTCAGCACACGATCTCAGATCAAGTCACTTGCTATGCAGATGCATCTCTGTAATTTTTTTTACATCACTGTTGATAAATACCAGCAATGACCTCCTCAGGCTCTCCAATATTTTAATTTCTAAACAGAAACAATCAGGGGCAGGGATTGAGGTTGCAAAAAATTCATAATTTCTCAAATTTTCTTTTTTCTAGCATATAAATGTATTTATGGGGAAAAAATATTGGAAAACATCAGTACATGTGAGAGTGATAAAGAAACGAGGAGAGTTGTCTTTGGATGTGCTACAAACAACAGCCAAATCACCTTTAAAATCACTTTTCCCTCTGAAAATATTAACAGTTTTTTTTTTTACTGAAAATGCTCTTCCCATAGTTTTGAAGTGAAAAAAAAAAAATTGGCCAAAATAGGTCTGGAGTGGGATGATGAGGGAGTGAGGTCTAAAAAAAAAGAGTTTTCAAAACTTTTTCATACAAATATGCCAG
>JARUKP010000067.1:0-15302 GCA_029874955.1 Octopus insularis | reverse complement strand
TTCATTTTATGTCCTTTCTTTTTATAGACTTTGGGTCCCTTTTAGAATATATTCCTGTCATATATTTGTTTATTTATGTGTGATTGTGTGTAGGTAGGGGTTGTTTCTTTTTCTTTGTGAATGCCTTGCATTTGTAGAGTGGCTTGATATAAGTGTGAAAGATTGTATAAAGGTGTGTATGTGTGTGTGTATGTAGGGACTTGTTTTGTGTATAGCTGTCTATCTGTGTGTGTATAAATGTGAATATGTGCAGTGGTTCTTTCTGTGTGTACCCTTGTGTTTTGGGTTTGTAGAGTGGTAGCTCAGTACATGTGTTTGTGTGTATGTGTGTGTAAAGGTGTTCTGTGTGTAGGGGTTTGTTTTGTGTACCAGTGCTGTCTATTGGTATGTGTGACTGTGTAAGCGTTCTTTTTCTTTTTGTGACTTGTATTTATAGAGTGGTGGCTTGAATGTGTGAATGGGTTCTTTGTGTTTGTATGTGTGTGGTTGGTATGTGTATGCCTTGTGTTTGTAGGTCGGTAGCTCAGTAAAGGTGTGGTTCTGTGTGTGTGTGTGTGTGTGTAGGGGCTTGTTTTGTGTACAGGTGTCTGTTTATCTGTGTGTGTGTAGGTGTAGAGATGTCAGTTTGTCACTCACCATATCGGTGTTTGTGTGGAACTGCTCTCTATGAGTGCATGTAATTGCATCTATGTACTTATCTGCATTATACCTGTGTGGCTATGTAGCTGTGTTGATTGTATCTGTGGCTCAGCATATCTTTGCACGAGGAAGAGTGGGTGTGTTTTCAAAATAGATAAAAGCACTTATAATTTATTTTAATCAAGTTGATAAAATTACTTGATTTATCTCTTCCGTGTATATCTTGTACTAAATGTACATTATTATTTGTGGCTTTTGTTTTCTTAAAATAGTGTTCATTTTATTCTTTTATTTGTTTCAGTCATTTGATTGTAGTCATGCTGGAGCATTGCCTTAAAGGGTTTTAATTGAAGAAATCAACCCAAGAATTTTTTTTTTTTTCAAGCTTAGTACATATACTGTCAGTCTCTTTTGCGGAATTGTTATAAGGACGTAAGCAGACCAACACTGGTTATCAAGCAGTGGTAGTAAGGGAGAAACCAAGATATATGCACATATATATTTTATTCTTTTACTTGTTTCAGTCATTTGACTGTGGCCATGCTGGAACACCGCCTTTAGTTGAACAAATGGACTTATTCTTTGTAAGCCTAGTACTTATTCTATCGGTCTCTTTTGCCAAACATCCAGCTGTCAAAACCAAGCCAAATCAGATTGGAACCTGGTGCAGCTCTCTGGCTTATCAGCTCCAGTCAAACCGTCTAACCCATGCCAGCATGGAGAGTGGACTTGAAATGATGGTGAAGACAAGCAGTACACTTGTATCCTTGTCAAGACAGCTTGTTTGAACAGATCTGTTGAGAGTTTCTACTGATAATATATATATATATATATATATATATATATATATACATATGAGCATCAGTTACACACAATAAATACATCGATGTAATCAGCATTGTTCTACTTGAGTCATCTCTCACCACTTCACACTAAATATTTGTTATATATTTATGCATTTCATTAATCCTTTCAGATGAACAGGCCAAACACATTAGAGCTGAGCCACTAAACCCTGTCTAGATGCATCAATTTAAGTCTTGGCTTGGTTTACTATTTTTATTTCTTTCTTTACTCTTTTCTTCTCTTTCTTGCTCCAATGAACACTGTTCTGTCCTTGAATGATTTTTTTTTTTTTTTTAGAATGATTTTTGGGAGGTTTTTCTATGAGAACAGGTTGCTAACCCCTCCCTCGACTCTGTCTCTGTATCTAGCGAGGGACTCTATGAGCAGGACTCAAAGATCTAAGTCTGGTACTTATTCTGTCGGCCACTATTGCTGAACTGCTAAGTTACAGCAACATAAACAAACATGGTTGCCAATTCAGAGTTGTGGTATGAGTCACACACACACACACTCGCTCACACACTCACTCACACACTCAGCATTGGTTGACATGGAATCTTCATGAAGTGGCTGAAGCTCTACAAAAAGTGCTTTGATGTCAGAAGATCCAACTTTGAAAGAGATTGAAGTTTTCTACTTCTTTGAAATTAATGCCTTTCCTAAAAACTTCTGGAATGCACCTTGTAGAAGCTATTTACCTAAGGTACCATGCAGTGGAACTGAACCTGAAACCACATGTAATGCAGTTGATTCCAACCTAGAAAGTAGTAGTGTTGATTCCAGTTCTTGAATAATACTTAATTCATTGACCTTGGCCTGATTTGAACTCAGACAGCCAGAACCAGTAGCACAAGGAATTCTGTTCAATGCTCTTATGACACTCTACCAGTTTGTCAACTCCAAACTGTCAGAAAAAACTGCCAAGTCTCAAAAAAAAAATTACACTTTACCAAAAAAAAAAAAGACATTTTGGATAATGTTATCCAAGGTGAACTTAGTCTGAAGAGATGGAATGGTCATGTTAGGGGCAGGAACATCTTAGATCAATGGTTCTCAGCCAGGATCCCTATGGTCCCTGAGGGTCCATGTAAGATTTTTGGGGATCCATGCAGCAAAATAGTAAATTAGGGATCCACTATAGTATTTTAAGGGCTCCTGAAAAAATTTTGCTTTAGATGTATGTATTGCAAGAAACAGCTGGGTTTCTTTTTCTAACATTTGACAGGGTTCAACCTCCACAAGTGAATGGGTGAAAAATGAAATAGGAATTTTGGAAGAAGTTTCTTCAAAACTAAGTTTTAAACATTGAATGGCTTTGTAGGGGTCCACCAGAATAAAATAGCAATCAAAGGGGGCCATAGATAAAAAATGGGTGGGATTAGTTAGCTGGAGGAAGACTGATCTGGGCCATGGGGAATGGGGGTTAACCCTTCAGCTAGCATTCAGATTACTTTGTCAACTGTAATGCTTATTTGTTTTGCAGAGTTTTGAATTAATCTTGCATTATCTTGTAGCTTTGAGAGTTTGATGAAATGATTGTTTATTTTTAGAATGACATTGTTGGGTAGGTGTGAGAGATCTGAACTGTATGAACATAAAGCAAGCAGGATATGTGAACTGGATTTGGCCAGTTTAAATGCTACATGGTTAAACTACTACTACTACTACTACTACTACTACTACTACTACTACTACTGCTACTGCTGGGTAATGGAGAAGTTAGTCTTTATGTGGTTGATTTGCTAGAAACTACAGCAAATCTCTCTCAAATTACATCTTAGCTTCTGTTTTTTTTAGGTGGGTGGGAGGTTGTAGCCATATTAGATAATGTAATCTAAAGGTATTTTGAGTAGAAGATATGGTTTCAATATCCTTGATCATTATAGATATTGCTTATCAGGGTTGACCTATGGTTAAACAAAAAGAACTAGTTAAACACAGACTTCGTGGTGGTGACAACTGCAGCAGCAATGCATTTACTTCAGCGTTAGGGTTTACTTTACAATCTCCACCACCATTTCTATATTTCAATTTATACCTAATTTTGTAATTTATGCAAATATTTGTGTGTGTGTGTGTGTAGTTGTGCTTATGTATATCATAGTAAACAATAGCATGTGTGTGTGTGTGTATCTGTCCTTCATGTGTTCTTTGTATGTATATGCGTATTCTTCATACGTATATTCATTACATAATAAGTGTGATAGTAAGGCAGCAGTGTGTATATGACTTGAATAGGTGTCATTGTAAACAATGCTTCGATAGTTCTGAGCATTTAATTGTAAAACAATGAGTGAGTATATATATATGTATCTTGTATGGCCATGTCTATAAACAATAGGTTTTCTGTAGGTGTGTGTGTGTGTGTGTGTGTCAGATGGAAGGATGGTTTCATATATCATCAAAGTAGCTGAATAACACTAATAACTGTGTGTGCGTTTGTTTGTTTCAGTCTATGGATTTATCCAAATTTTTATTTTGTATGTTCTTGTTTAAACTTCATATATTTTTCACGTGGTGTGTTTATACACACACACACACACACACACATCGTTGTTTAACATCTGCTTTTCATGCTGGCATGCGTTGGACAGTTTGACTGAGGGCTGGCAAGCCAGGAGGCTGCACCAGGCTCCAATCTGATCTGGCAGTGTTTCTACAGCTGGATGCCCTTCCTAACGCCAACCTCTCTGAGAGTGTAGTAGGTGATTTTTACATGCCACTGGCACAGGAGCCAGTCAGGCGGTATTGGCGTTGACCACGCATGAATGGTGCTTTTTACATGCCACCAGTTTGGGACCTGTCAGGTGGCACTGGCAACAATCACGCTCAAAAGGTGCTTTTTAAGTGTCACCGGCACAGAAACCAATCAGGCAGTACTGTCATTGGCCACAACAGTGACTTCGCTTGACTCAACAGGTCTTTGCAAGTGCAGTTTATTACCTAATGATTGAAGGGTACTCTTAAATGGTCCCGTTATACAGCACTGGCATAGGCCACAGTTACAGTCTCACTTGGCTTGCTGAGTCTTCTCAAGTACAGCATATCTTCAAAGGTCTCAGTCACTTGTCACCACCTCATCCCAGGTCTTCTTGGGTCTACCTCTTCCACAGGTTCCCTCTACTGCTAGGGTGTGACACTTTTTCAGAGCTGGCCATGCCAGCACAGTTGTCTCTCTTGCACACCACATCTGATACTTCTTATGTTCAACTTTTCTCTATGCACACTGACATTACCCATCCAGTGGAGCATACTGGCTTCATTCCTTGCGAGCTTACGCATTCCCTCAACAGTCATGGCCCATGTTTCACTGACATGTAGCATGGCTGTTTGCACACGTGTCATACAGTCTGCCTTTTACCCTGAGCGAGAGGCCCTTTGTCCTAGAATATTTAGGCTGGATATGGCATTAAAAGGTTAATAACTGACAGTCATTTTACCAAATTCTTCATTGTTTTTTTATATTAATAGAAATAAAAGCATGTTTTAACTGCAAAATTGGTTAATACATACATTAAAGCATGAGTTATTACACTCGGTGTAATAAATTAATTAAATTACAGATTAAAAATAGTTGTTGTAATGTAAGCATTATTGATCACACATACATAGAATGTTTTGTTTATATGCTAAATTTGCTGCAGGATAGGGTCTGGGTGAGCTCCCTATGAAGTGTATATATGCAATCGATAATGCTAGCAGATATTACCGTATTTCTATATTTTTTGTTATGACACTCTGTCAGTTCTGATGACAAAGGTTCCGCTTGATCTGACCAACAAAACCGCCTGCTCATGAAATTAATGTGTAAGTAGCTGAGCACTCCACAGACATGCATACCCTTAATGTAGACCTCAGAGCAATTCAGCAGGGCACAGAATGTAACAAAGCTGGCCCTTTGAAATATGGATATTACGCATTTTTGCCAGTTGAGTCAACTGGAGCAACATGAAATAAAGTGTCTTGCTGAAGGACACAATGCATTGCCAGGCATTAAACTCCCTGTCTTATGATCATTAGCTAATTACCCGTAACCACTAAGTCACATGCCTTCACTGTATTTCTATATACAGTGATGTAAACACTGTGTGGTATTTTGTCAACCATTATCCTACCTTGTCCCACCCACCTTAGCATTAATAATTTAACCCTGTCACCAGACAGGTGGTTTGCCTTAGAATAAAAGTAAAGTTCTGGTATCTGCCATTGAGCCAATATTTAATTAAAATAATTATATGCTAATTGCTACAGGCATTGGTCTGACTGTAAGAAGTTTGCTTCCCACCACATGCTTCTGAGTTCAGTCCTACTGCATGATACCTTGGGCAAGTGTCTTCTACTATAGCCTTAGGTTGACCAAAGCCTAGTGAGTGGGATCTGGTAGATGGAAAATGAATGAAGCCTATCATTTTATGTCAGAATTATGTTTAAGGATTCAAAAAAAAAAAAGAAAGAAACTATAATACGATTTTATTGCTGAATTTGTTCAGCTTTAATCATCTTTATTGGTTTTACACTACTTCCTGCATTGAGTTATTTTATAATTGTTATCTGTACATTGTATAATTATTATTTCTAAAATAAAATACTTTCTCTCTTCCAGAATATACAACACTTGAAGCAATGTAAGATAAGAACTTTTACTACAGCACCAAGTACTGTAAGTAGCTTTTTATGAGTCTCTGATTTCTGGTTTGGCATAACTTATTCACACACACTCATGCACTCATGCACTCCCATTTGCGCACTCTTACTCGCACTCTCTTGCGCATACGTGCCCTCTCACTACACACACACACACACACACCATATACACTCACACACCTCGTGCTCTCTTACTATACACACACCACACGCACCCTCAGTCACACACTGCATGCACTCTCACTCACACATCACACACTCTCACTCTTACATCACACACACACACTTACTCACCACATGCACTCCCTCACACTTTGCATGCACTCACATGCACACACTCCCTCAAACCACATGCTCTTGCTCACTTGTAACAATTCACCTACACACACACACACACACACACACACAGCTGTGTACACTCGGTCTCTCTCTCTCTCCGACATAGTTGTGTGTACTCACTCATTTGTTGCTCCCCATACTCATCTACTTCACTCACAAACATACCCCTAGAGTTTGCATAATTTAGCAGCATCCTTGTTGATTGCTCTATTATTAACATTCTTACTGGTTCAGTAGGTAGCTTTTAGCTTCATAACCCTGTTTAGTTTGAGAAGCTCTCTCAGCTCAGTTATCTTTCCTGTTCAAGAGACTCCTTCATAATTATCATCATTTAACATCTGCTTTCCATGCTGGCATGTGTTAGCTGGTTTAACCATATCTGCTAAGTTGGAGAGCTGCAGCAGGCTTCCGTTGTCTGTTTTGGAATGCTTTCTACGGCTGAATGCCCTGCCTAATGCCAGTGCACTGGGTGTCTTTTATATATCACTGGCACCCCATTGTTTGATGCTGGCATGACAACCCCTTGCGTGACGCCAGCATGAGCAACCCCTTGCTTGTCACTGGCACAGGCATCCCCATTGCGTGTCGCTGGCATGGAGTCAGCAAAAAATGATATGGTCAAATTACCTTGAAGTCCACATAATCTCAATATTGTGTGTGAAATAATCTTTTACAGTGTGACGTTTCTTTTGTAGTTCAGTATATATATGATGGGCTGCTTTCAGTTTCTGTCTACCAAATCCACTCTCAAGGTTTTGGTCAGCTCAAGATTATAACAGAAGATTTTTAGCCCAAGGTGCCACACATTGGGACTGAACCTGGAAGCATGTGGTTGTGAAGCAAGCTTCTTACCACACAGCCATGCCTGTGCCTATATATTGTTTTGAATTTATCATGCAGTATTTTGTAGTTTAGAGATTTCAATGTTATTGTTTAAATTTAGAATGACATTGTAGAGTTGAGGTGAGAGGCTGGACCCAACTAGTTTCAACGTAAAACAAGGTTAAATATCTTGACCGGATATACGGAAGAGTTGAAGTGATTTGTAAGTGGTACCATATAAATTGTACCACTGTAGGACACCTACTATCCACCTGCTACGTTTCCATGCTATACAATACAATTCTCAACTAGGAAAACAATTTGATTGATCTGAGGCCTGGATTGTAGCGGACACTTGACTTTGGCCTGGATTTGAATTAGGACTCCTACAATAAGATTGAACTTGTTAACCGCATGCCCACACATTTGTGTATAGTATGAATTGGTGTTTTTGTCTTATTTCATGTTTTTAAAATTCAATATCTAACATTTTACTAACAATTGCATTATTCTTTTTTCTTTTTTCTAACTGACCTGTCACTGATGCACTTCATATCTGATTGTTAAGGGGTTGGACAGAATATATCATATTTGTCATCAGGCACAGGCAATACTGTGTGGTAAGAAGCTTGCTTCCCAGTCACATAGTTCTGGGTTCAGTTCCACTGAGTGGCACTTTGGGCAAATATCTTCTATAGCCTTGGGTTGACCAAAGCCTTGTGAGTGAATTTTGTAGATGGAAACCGAAAGAAGACCCATCAAACCGAGAAAAATCACAGTTGTTGCATATACTGGTGTCACACAAACTGGTACCTGTGCTGGTGTCATGTAAATGCACCTTGGTGTCATGCCAGTGGTGCCTAAAAGCACCCGTTACATTCGTGGAGTGGTTGGCAATAGGAAGGGCATCTAGCCATAGAAAACCATGCCAAATCAGACTGGAGTCTGGTGCAGCATGCCAATTCAGTCAAACCATCCAACCCAGGCCAGCATGGGCAACAGATGTTAATGAAGATGATTATTAAGGTGGCATATTATTGATATTATTATGAAGTTGTCAGAATTGTTAGCATACAAAACGAAATGCTTAGTGGCATTTCATGTTTATATCAGGGGTGGGGAAACCCCAATCCATGGGTGCAATTGCACCCACAGGCTGGCATATTTGTATGTACAAAATAAAGTAAAGTTTTTCAATCATAAAATTTATACAATATTTGTCTGCCTATTTGCGACATAGGTCACGTTTCCACCATGACTTAAAACGGTTAGGCTCGAACAGACAATCGTCTGGTAATTCTGATTTGAACGGAAATTTTGTTTCCACTATAAAACACATATTGCTGTGTTTGTACCACACCCTTCAGACCCAACTACATAAACTAGCTGAAGAAATAAGAATACCCCATTAAGTAATACAAACGTCCTGAATTCAGTGGCGGCGTCAATGAAGATGTTAGGCATTAATTTAATGTGTTAAACTTATCTTTATTAATGTATATCGAATTATACATACATATGTATACAAGAGTTACACAGATATAAGAGTTAGAACTTGTCATATGCCAATAGACCCTTTTTCTTTGGAAATTTTTGCCCACCGCACTAAAAAGTTTCCCCACCCTTGATCTGTATTTTCTGAGGCTGACTTTGCCTATCATCCTTTCAGGGTTGATAAAGTAAGTACCAGTCTGTTTTTCAAGCTGGCATGGGTTGGACACTTTGATAGGAGCTGGCCAGCCTGGTAGCTGCGGCAAGCTCCAATTGTCTGTTTTGGCATGGTTTGTACAAGTTGATGCCTCAACCACATGGTTTGGGGTTCAGTCCCACTGCATGGCCCCTTAGCCAAATGTCTTCTGCTATAGCCTTTGGCTGACCAAAATCTTGCGATTGAATTTGATAGGCAGAAGTTCCTTTCATGTGTGTACATCATCATCAAACGTCCATTTTCCATGCTGGCATGGGTTGGACAGTTTGACTGGGGCTGGTAAGCCACAGAGCTATACCAGACTCCAGTCTGATTTTGGCTTGGTTTCTACATTTGGAGGTCCTTCTTAATGCCAACCACTCCAAGAGTGTAGTGGGTGTCTTTTATGTGCCCTTTACATGCCACTGGCACAGGTGGTCCTGATGTGGCACTGGCACGAGTGCCTTTTGTGAAATTGCTTGTGCTTCCTTCAAAATCTAAAACATTATTATTATTAATTTTTATCCATTTGTTTGGTTTCAGAATTTAAAAGATGTATTAGAAAAGAAAATCCCTGAAAAACAAAAAGAAGTCATCGAGTTCCGTAAACAATATGGCAATACCAAGATTGGTGAAGTTACGGTTGACCAGGTATGTTGTTACTGTTAAGCCCAGGATTAGATCTAATCCAGTCTTCTTTATCATTTAGCCCGTTTGTTACTGTTTTTCTGTTGAAACACTTTGTTTCGATTAATTTTAGAAATAATGAATTTAGTAAAATAGACTTTGTCGTTATTAACCCTTTAGCATTCAGATTATTCTGTGAAATGTAATATTTATCCACATTGTTTTGAATTAATTATGCATTATCTTGTAGCTTTGAGAATTTGATGATGTGATTGTTTTAGAATGACATTGTGGGTTAGGTGTGAGAGGCCAGATCTGATCAGTTTCACCATAAAACAGAATATTTGTGCTGGATGTGGCTGGTTTAACCCTTTAGCATTCAGGATACTCTGTCAAATGTAATGCTTATTTATTCAGATTCTCTTGAAATAATCATGCATTGTCATAGCTTCAAGATTTCAATAATGTGATTGTTTTATTTTTAGAATGACATTGTAAGGTAGATTGGAAAGGCTGGATCTGGCCAGTTTGAGCGTAAAACTTGTGGAATATTTTGGCCAGATATGCTGCAGGGTTGAGTACTGAAGTATTAAGCTGGTGTGTGCAATATTAATTAACCTGAAATGTTCATGGAAGGTTTACATCACCTTAACACGGGAAATTTGTATCATAGACCTAGGGGTAATATCAAGTGGTTGATATATATATATAAAAAAAAAAAAAGAGTTGAAGGTAACTTACTGTGATCATTTTTGTTTTTCCAATCATGGTGCATCTAGGTATACACTATACAGTGTGTCATTCCTTGTTGTTGTTGTTGCATGGCCTCAACCTTTGGGTCAGCCTTAGCTACTGAAGACTGCATGTACCCTGCATATGTTGTTGAACCTACATATACTATAAGATGTTATTAATGTACCCTGTGTTTTGTTAATTTTACATGTACCCAGGATATGTTAATCCTATATGTATCCAGCATCTGTTAACTTTACTTGTACCTCATATATTTTGTTTATCCTACATGTACCAGTCATTGTTCCCATTTGATGTCTCTTTTCCATGCTGGTATGGGTTGGACGGCTTGACAAGTGCTGGCAAACACAGAGCTGCACCAGGTTCCAGTCTGATTTGGCTTGGTTTCTACGGTTGGATGCTCTTCCTAAAGCCACCCACTCCACAGAGTTCTGAGTGGTTTTTAGGTGGCACTGGCACGAGAGCTTTTTACATGGTGTCAGCACATTTGCTTTGATGTGTCACCAGCATGTATCACAGGGCTCTTCCAGGTCAATTCTCTTTAGCAGGGGGTGTGGCATTAACAATTCTGCTGTGGAGGACGTGTCTTCTTGAGCACAGCAAGGTGTCAGATATCTTAGTCCTTTGTCATCTCTTCCGTGAGGCTCAGTGTCCTGAGGTCGTCCTTCAGTACTTTGTCCTATGTCCTTCTGGGTCTCCCTCTTCTACAAGTTTCATCCATATTGAATGATTAGCACTTCTTTATGGAGCTGTCTACATCCATTCACATCATATGTGGAGGTGTGTGGCTTAGTGGTTAGGGTGTTAGACTCCTGATCATGAGATTGTGGTTTCGATTCCTGGACCAGGCGATGCATTGTGTTCTTGAGCAAAACACTTCATTTTACATTGATCCAGTCCATTTAACTGGCAAAAATGAATAATCCTGTGACGATCTGGCGTCCTGTCCAGGTGGGGGAATGTATATGCCATGGAAACCAGGAACAAGTCCCTTATGAGTCAGCATGACTCAAGAAAGTAATCTTTTACCTTACTCAGATCATTTGACCAATCCAGAGCAGTCTTCCCTTTGGCGCCCTGCATCAGTATTTATACCAGTTTATATTGTTAATCGTACATGTATTCCATGTGTTGTTAGCTGTAGGTGTCATGGTGTTTTGTGTGTCGTTAACCCCTACATTTTTGTTCTTTCTGCAGGTGTTTGGTGGTATGCGTGGCATCAAAGGCCTTGTAACGGAGACCTCTGTCCTAGATGCAGATGAAGGGATCCGTTTCCGAAATTACAGCATTCCGGAATGTCAGGAAATCCTACCAAAAGCTCATGGTGGCGGAGAAGAACCTCTCCCAGAGGGTCTGTTCTGGCTCCTGGTCACAGGTGATATACCAACCCAGGAGCAGGTTGATGCTATTTCGAAGGTAAGGTTCTATCTTTCCCCAAAAGTTTCTACAACGTCGGATGCTCAGTCAGATTTCCAGATGAAGTATTGCAGGGTGGGGGATAGCTAATACAGAATTTTGTAGGTCAGATGTTAAGTATAGTTGGGTGATTCTTAAATCAGATGTTTTTCACAGTGAGGGGTAGATACTGTCGTATCGAGATGGTCAGGGGTGGTGGGATGATGTGGGGAAGGTAGATACTTTCATATCTAGAAACTCAGGTGTGGTGGGGTTGACATTGTAGGGAGATACTGTAGTAATATCTAGAGAGTCTGATGTAATAGGGTGATATTGGGGGTAGGGCAGATACTGTACTTATATGATGTAGGGGTGGAGGTAGATACTGTAGCTATATCTACAAAGTAAAAGACATTTAAATAAAAATATATATGTGGACTATCAGTAATTGATGGCTTTTAGATAAGTCTTTTGTATCGGGATTTAACCCTTTGACATTCAGATTACTCTGACAAGCCTGATGCTTATTTATTCACATTGGTTTGAATTATGTATTATCTTGTGGCTTTGAAGTTTCAATTATGTAGTTATTTTCAGAATAACATTGTAAGATGTGAGAAGCCAGATCTGGTCAGTTTCAATATAAAACAGAATATTTGATCTGGATTGTGGCCATTTGAAGCTCTTAGCACACAGATTACTCTGTCAAATGTAATATTTATTTGTTCACATTGATTTGAATTAGTCATGAATTATCTTATGGCTTTGAGATTTCACTGATATGATTGTTTGATTTTAGAATAATATTGTAGGGTAAGTGTGAGAGACCGGATCTGGATGGTTTGAAGATAAAACAGAATATTTTGACTGGATATGGCCAGTTTAAATGCTAAAGGGTTAATTTTAGCCAGTGATGGGAATGGTGGAGATATGCAAAAATATTATGTGTAGAGTATAGTACGACTAGTGATAAATTGTTATATAATGAGTAACTTTAGAAGTGTAGTTTTGTCACCATGTGTAATATAAGGAGATACAGCATGGCTATGGCTTCATAGTTAGAAGATTGCTTCCTAACCACATAATTATAGGTTCAGTCCCACCATATGGCACCTTGAGCAAGAGAGAAACATTCCTTTATCATTGCCTGCCACCAAGCTTAGTATGTGCACTCAATCTTGGTCTCTCTTTATACACTAACCAACCAACCTTTATATTGGTTTCAAATTTTGGCGCAAAGCCAGCAGTTTTGAGGGTAAGGATAAGTTGATTACATCAACCCTAGTGCTCAACTGGTACTTATTTTATCAACCCTGAAAGGATGAAAGGTAAAGTTCACCTTGGCAGAATTTGACACGAAACGTAATGGTAAATGAAATGCCAGTAATCATTTTGTCCAGCATGTTAATGGTTCTGCCAGCTTGTTATCACATCAAGCTTTATATTGGCCATTTTGTTAGAGGCATAAAAGGTGGTCAGCTGGCAGCATTGTTAGCATGCCAGGCAAAACACTTAGCAGCACTTCGTCTGTCGTTACATTCTGAGTTCAAATTTTATCAGGGGCAACTTTTGCCTTTTGTCCTTTCAGAATTGTTGAACAAAATTCCAGTTGAGCCCCGAAGTCGATGTAATTGATTAGCCTCTCCCACCCACCCCCTAGTAGAAGGGATTCTTATATAGATGTAGGTGTGGGGCAAGGGCAGAATAAAATCTAAGAAATAAGCTGTTACTAAAAGAATTTGCTGACGTTGGGAGATATAGAGATACTGTGGAAGTATCTTGAAGGTCAGAAACAGGTTTGACAATAAATGGAGCAACAACAACAACAACAACAACAGCAGCAGCAGCAGCAACTGTTATAATTGAAGGGATTTCCCAAGATTGCCAATCAACAATAAAAATATTGCCTTTGCAACTGGTACTTCTATCACTTGTTTCATCACAACATTGTTGTTCTACTGCCAACCCCACCACCACAAGCAGCGACAACATGAATGTTTCCTCTAAAATTGCTCCTTTACAGAAATGGCAAGGTTCCATGAGCAACTTTCTATAAAAGACAAACACAGGAATCTAAGCAATGCAGAAGAACTCATCAACAGAGCTAAAAATGTGAGCTTGGTTTGCAGTTTCTTCTCAACTGATGATAAGCAGTGTCAGGATATATATATATATATATATATATATATATATATATATATATATACCAGTGTGCGTTTATTAAAAACAGGTTTTAATGCTTCACACATCCATGTGGAAAAATGTCCAAAAGGAATATGTTACAACATACATTATGTAACTCCTGCCAGGCAATATGGCTGTGTAGAAGTGAGATTGTGAAGCCTTTTATGTATTTCACTGTTTCTTGTGTATAAACTTTTGCATTTAAATACACCATCAAATCTTATAAATACACACCAAATTATTATCAAATGAAGGATTATTATTATTATTATGGCAAGATGGCAGAATCATTAGCACATTAAACAAAACTGTCTTTATATTCTCAGTTCAAATTCATCCAAGTTCTGTTTTCCCTTTCATCCTTTTGGGTCAATAGAATAAGTAGCAGTTGAGCACTGGGGTTGATGTAATTGACTCATTCCCTATCCTGATTTTGAAACCATTATTATTATGCAAGTGAGCAGTGCATGCTCTGGTGTACAAATATATGAAGCCCACTCTACTCATCATGAGTACCCATCTGGTAAGTGTGCAACATGGTGATCTCATATCAAGGTGAACCACATATGACCTTGATTAATTAAGTACCAGTGAAACACTGAGTTTGATGTGATCGGCTAGTCCCCCCCCCAAATTTCAGGCCTTGTGCCTTTAGTAGAAAGGATTATTATTATTATTTGTTATTTGATAGTGGTAGTAGTTGTAGTACTACCTATAGTAGAAAGGATTATTAAAGCTGGCAGAATCATTAGCATACTGGGCAAAATGCTTGGCAGCATTTTGTCTGTCATTACGTTCTGAGTTCAAATTCCACCAATGTCAACTTTGCCTTGATCAATCCTTTTGGGAGGTCAACTGTATCCCTCTCCCCAATTTCAGGTCTTGTGCCTATAACATGTGAGATTGGGTGGTGGGTTGTGCTCTTGTGCAGTTTTGAAGAGTGTGATTTTAACACCTTTTTCAAAGCTGTAATGGAAATGACAAAGGAGCATATTTGGCATATTTTGCTTCATGAGTTCAATAAAGGCAACGACGCAGGAATATTAATGCAGTAAATGGGGATTGGACAATAAATGTAAGCCAGTGTCAATGGTGGTTCCAGAAATTGGAAGTTGGAAAGTACAGCCTAGAAGACGATTATCATCCCGGAAGATCTGTAGAGCTTGATGAGAACATCCTACAAACCCTGGTGGAACAAAATCCCATCGTAACTGTTGAGGAACTAGCAGAAAGGCTTGGATTTGGTCATTCAGCCATTCATTGACACCTCCATGTCATTGGCGAAGTCGGCAAATTGGGTCAATGGGTTCCTCACAAACTTTCCAAGTCTAATCATGCGCAGAGAGTGAATGTGTGCTCTTCTTTG
>JARUKP010000066.1:0-15328 GCA_029874955.1 Octopus insularis | reverse complement strand
TACATACATACACACACGTTGAATACAACACATTATTGGTCATGTAGTTAAAAAGTTTGCATCCCAACTATGTAGTGTTAGGTTCAGTTTCACTGCATGAGTACCTTAAGCAAGTGTCTCCTGCTATAGTTGTAGTGTAACCAAAACTCTTTAATGGATTTAGTGGACAGAAGAACAAAGCAATTTGTCAAACATGTATGAGTGCTATACATCTGAAGTTGTAAATTAACATCACCATCATATAAATGGCATTTGTTTCCTGTCTTCCGTAAAAAGCATGCCTGGCCATGGAGAAAATATTACCTTACTTGGAAACAGGTAAGGGTTGATGATGGAAAGGGCATCTGGCTGTAGAAAAACCTGCCTTAACAAATTCCATCTGATCCAGGTGAAATGGTGATGCGGTATGTATGTGAGTATATGGACATTAAAGTAATGATGACATTTTTTGGGGGGTTAGTCAACGCCAAACTTGAACATCTGCAGGAAAAACACATACAGCTGGGGAGGGGGGATTGCAACAAATAATCAAGGATCATTCAGTGGTGGTGATTACAACGCAAGGTGGCATGGTAGAGAGAAAGGCTTTCTTTCCTCAAAGGGGGTCAGAAAGATAGATTTTTATGTAGTTATCATCATTATCATTTTAATGTTCAATTTTCTATGCTCACATAGGTGGGATAGAATCTATCACAGCAGATTTTCTACATCCTGATGCCCTTCTTGTCACCAACCCTCAACTGTTTCCAAGTAAAGTAGTATTTCTCCATGGTCAGACAGTTTTTTCACAGATTTCGAAATGAAGGACACTGCTGTATGACAGTGACACTTATTTACAGCTATGATGTGGCATCAAGACAAGGAGACACCAACTTTCTCTGCTACAGGCACACACACAATAAGCTTCTTTCAGTTTCTATCAACCAAATCCACTCACAAAGCACTGGCTGTCCCAGGGCAATAGTAGCTGACACTTGGCTAGGGTACCACACAGTGAGACTGAACCCAGACCAAGTGTTTGAGAAGCAAACTTCTTAACCATACAGTCATGTCTACACCTATTGATTCTCTTAATAAGAGCAGATAAATCATCTCTATTGTGTGTGACCAGAATCAAGACCACATGTTCAATTATTAAATTACCGAACAACATGTTCCTACTCAGTGAGGTGGTTGTGACTAGACTATTCTATTTCATGCTGAAGTTTTAAACCAGACACACTGGACATTCAAAGAGATGAACTTTTTATATTTGGCCTGTGTGATTAATAGACAAGTTGTGTCATTATTCTTCACAATGTGAAACTGACTGATGCTAACTCAACACAAACAGTAGGACAGAACATAAAACAAGCCAATAAGCAATGCTCAATATTAATATGGCAACTAAGCAGCAAGATAAAACAAGGGTGGATTAAGATAAATTAGAATATATATAATTGGTTTGGCTATATAGATATCAAATCATATAATTTAGTAGATCGTTTCACCTGATGCAGAGGGGGGACTATGACTGCAGATGACACCAATTACAGAGAAACAGAAAGAGATAGAGAGCTAAAGAGAAGAGAATATGGTTAAGTGAAAATGGCCGACTTCTAAGCAAAGATATCTAAAATTAACAATAATAATAATAATAAAAACAAAAAGCAAGAACATAAATCAATGAATATAGGAGTGGTCAACTATTAAATGGAGACAAGAATCAATAGAGTTATAACAAAGCAGCAGCAACAACGCTGAACTCACCAAACCACCACAAGTACCTTTAGTATGGCAGATAGTCACAAGACTGCTCTAGCAACCATGAACTGCCAAGGAAAGCTAAGATTACAGAATATTCAACAAGAGCAACTTAAAACAACAGTGCTCCCTTTCCTGGTCACCAACTGTAACTTTGCTTGTCTTGGTGAATCTAACAGTAGGACGATAAAGGTACTGATTGCTCTCACTTTACAGCTACTGAAGTGGTTGACAACAAGAAGGGCATCCAACTAAAGCCTTTCTTTAACAATAGCTTGGAATATTTAATTTGGTTAGATGCAGATGTGGCTGTGAAGTTAAAAAATTAGCTTTGCAACTATGTGACTTTAGGTTCAGTCCAATATGCAGCACTTTGGGTAAGTGTCTTAACCACTTACATTGGGGGGGGGGGGGCGCTCTGCCCTAGAGACGGGGTCCCCAAACGTTTTAAACCATCAGACTCTTCATGGAATCCTTAACCCCACATTGACCCCACCAGGCATGTACAAGAAAATAATGATAAAGTAGATGTGCAGTTTCAGGCATTTATCAACCCTTTGAATAGTCCCATCAACCCCCAGGGGTTGATATTGACCACTTTGGAGACCTCCCCCCCCGTTCTCGAATGACCAAAGTCTGAGTTGAAATACCATGCAACAGATGCAAGAAGCTTAATGATGTGATGTTGTACATCAAGCAGACACTCCCTGAATCTATCTTCGAGCCAGCAGACAGATTCATCTTCCCTTTGCAAAGTTGAGGTTTCATGCAATGAGTAACATTAATGAAAAAGTGCAGGTGAAATGATCCATGATTTATGAATAAACAGACAGGTGTTGCAAAGGGGCAAGGAACAAGTAGCCGTTTTAAACTGGATCTGACAAAGGATGAAGGAACTAATGACCAGAAGATCGAGAAAGGTTGGTGATGCGTGGGTGGGTGGGAGTGGAGAACAGAAAGATGGAAGAAGTGGGTCAGATTGATAAAAGGAGAAATTGTAGAGAATAGCACATTGGAGAGATCAGGTGGTAAGGGGAAGTGGGAGTAATGTGTGGCAGGAGAAAAGAAGTGTGGTTGATAGTGAGCTAGATCATAATAGGTTGGGGATGTCTTGTATGAGAAGGAAATGGAACATTTGGTGAAATTTAGCAACAGACATGGAAGAATTGAGATAGGCATAATCGATCTGGTGAGTAGGGTGGCAAGGAAAAAAATTGAAGTAGGAGTAGAAGGGTGTGGGCTTTTGAAAAACATATGTGGTAAGGCAGAGGTGCTCAATAATAGAAATAGGTATTTAATAAGTTGGATGCTTCAGAAATGATAAATGGGAATTCTAAAAATGATGTCAAAAAACTAACAAAGGAAATGAAAGAAGTAAGCTGTTCAAGAGAATAACCACTGTAAAGCTCTGATGTGGAGTGTGTTAACAAAATGACAATCTGGGCTTCAAGGTTACCAACAAACAATTTGGTGTGATTGGGGTCCATTCTAGTACTCCTAGCAACTCCAGTGTCCTGTCTGCAGAACTCAATGAAAAAAATGGAAGCAGCCAAGTTCAGTGGAGGGTAGGAGATCAAGGTGCTGGGTCTGAGTGCAGTACAATAGCTCAGAAAGTTTGCTTACTGGTGCGTCAACAACCAACTCAAAGGTGTGTTTGGGCATACCCTTGTCTTGACATTATGTGATGACTGTCACCGTCATACAAGCAATGTCATTTAGTTCCAGTTTTCCGTGCACATGACTGGCTATGGGGAAATATAACTTCACTTAGAAGCAGATGAAGCATCTGATTGTCTCAAAACTCTGCTTCAACAAATTCCGTCTGACCCATGAGAAAGTGGATGCCAAACAATGATCATGATGGTATACTGTTACGTCTAAACACAAGAGGGTAGCAGAAGAGTTAATAGAAGAATGCAAGAAATACGACTGCTGATATGGACATATAATAGAAATATATGATTCATATGAGAGGGAAAATACCCACCATTAAGCAAATCTGGTGTCTTACACCAAACGAGAAACCATATTCAATAATAAACACAAAAAATTCTACAAGACCACTTTACTTACTAGAAACAGCAGCCAAGTCACTGAAGAGAAAAAGATATTTTACATAATATAGGGCTGAAAAGAAGCCAGGGTATGTCAATTTGGAATGTCTCTAATCACATGTCTAATCAATTAGGACTGACCTAGTAATATACAGCATTGAAATTGGTCCTTAAGTGTAACACAGGACTGAAGCATCATATATATTGAGATACTGGACTATGGCCTTACCAAATCAATGCAAATACACAAAAACAGACTTAAATGAAGCAATTATTTCCAGATATTTTCATTAGGTGGCCTCTGGGCTTTTTAACTGTAAATTTACAACAGTAACCAGCTTTTTTCTTGAATGAATGGTTGTTTTCTTTCATTTCACTTTAAAAAAAATTTTGGTAATTTCTTAACTAGGATCTTTGAAATCATCATTTAATGTTTGTCAACAAACCGACAACCCAAATGTGAAAGGCTACATTGCCAAACAGAACAAGTAATGAAATAGCTATGCACCAAATCACAAATACTGACAAGAGCTATGAAACTTTAGTATCAACACGTGTAGAAAATGCACCCACACCAAATCACAAATACTGACATGAGACTTTAGTATCAACACCTGTAGAAAATGTACCCAGAAAAAAGAAGGCTATAACAAAACAAGAAATCGCAGCAGCTGATAGAATCCACTCGGAAATGGTTACGCACCTTAGCAACAGAGCTGTAAACCTGGTTTGACAACACTCTTCACAAATAAATACAACTATCCTAAAATGTAGACACACACCAAAGTCTTAACAATACTAAAATCAGGAAAGCCAATAGACCACCCACCTAGTTACCAACCCGTTTCACAACTGCGCCGCGCTTTTCAAACTGCTGAAGTGAATCGTGCTCGTGTGACTGTCACTAATGTTTGAACTTCAAACCTCCACTGAACAAGCCAGTTTCAAAACAAAAAAGAAACACTTAAGAACAAATGTTGGCCTTCACTTCTTATATGGAGTCAAGAGGAAAGCAAAACTGAAAACAGGTGCTGTCTTTTTCTTCAGAGACTTCTCAGTAGCCTACAATACTGTACGGTATGTATTATCAGCCACCAGCCAGTCAGGTACTTTCCTTATGTCCAGAGGTTGACTACCAAAGCTTTCCAGCTCTCAGTGTGGTGCCACATGCAAACAATGAGCCAGGCTTTCATTTCTAGTCCATTCTTTGACGTTGTCACCCTACAATGTCCTTGACAACATTTTACTCTCTTCCCAGCCACTATATGTGGTACATTGTATGTCCAAAACACAATAGCTTTGTAGACTTCATTCTCATTAATATGCATCTTTGGACATGGCTTTTCTACAGTAAGGAAGTTTAATGCCAAAATTTGCTGAAGTCATTAAATGCAAAAAAAAAAAAGTTTTTGAAACAAAATGGTGCAAAAAAAAAAAAAACCCCAAAAAAACATTAACTTGCATAGCCAAGAAAAAAAGAATTAAGAAAAGAATCAGAGCCCCTCAGAGATCAATCCTGGTAACATGCTTGTTCAATCTGTGCATCGGTGATATGCCTGAAATAAGACCATTTAAATTGGGGCAGGCAGATCACATTGCCACAATCATGGACAGCCTAGCCAGCCCACCAACATGACTGAATTGGAGACAGCACTTAGTAGAGACATTGAGGTTTGAAGACCTTTGACAAATGATCCCTGAACATGGATACCACAAAATCAGTGACGATTCCATTCTGTACCAACAGCTATAATGCAGTTACAGCCCAGTAATTAACTAATCCATCCAGAGAAGCACTCTGAATACCTCAGAGAATATTCAATATTCAGACATCTCGAAAACACTGAACTTGGCAATCAAGTTAGAATGTCTTGAGGAGCATCACAAACTGTTAGAAACATTTGTACTTGTCTTATGCTATAGCATAGTTGAATACCGTGTCCCTAGTACAGATATGTAGTTTCCCTAAATGAAATGATGTAGGTTATATCTCGTACTAATAAAGTGATTCCTTTGATCTGTCTACCAATAATGAGCGTAATTGCTGCACCTCATTGCTAGAGAGAAAGAAACTTATTCAAAGGTGGCACCATCTAATCAGAAACACAAGTACTGTCATCATCATCATCACTTTAATATCCATTTTTTCATTCTGGCATTGGTTTAATGGTTTGACAGCATTGAGCTTCAATGCCAGTTTTGGTATGGTTTCTGCAGTCTGATGCCATTTAAAACAAATACAGCACCCACTGTCTCAAGACTATAGAACAGTGAAAGAAAATTTCAACATTAAAGAAGTTTGGTGCGATGAATGGAAGAAGCACCCTCCTAGTAGTGAGGACCCCACTGTATTACTCATCAGTTTCTGTAACCAAACCAGAAAGCAGTGGAGATCTACAAGCAGGCTCAAGTTAAATTACAGTAGAACACTACTAACGCACATCAGAAAACTATATTATGCAGGTACCCCTAGAAGATGCAAATTATACAGATATTCCCACAAGGTGCAGCTTACACAAAGCACCCCTATGTGATGCATGTTATGCAGGTATAGCTACAAAGACACAGGCTAGGCAAATATCCTCCAAGATACAGGTTATGTAGCTACTCTCTATAAGACAGTCTATGCAGGCATCACAACAAGGGACAGACTGCCTTGTGTTGCACTATCCAACCACTTTAAGCTAAGGGCAAATATGGAACAATCCATGAAGATGGCAAAGTGGACATTCTTTGGATACTTAGCCCTTTAGTATTCAGCTTTCTCGGTCAAATGTAATACTTATTTAGTAACATTTTTTATGATTAATCATGTATTATCTCATAGGTTAGAAATTTCCAAGTGATTGTCTAGTTTTAGAATGACCTTGCAGAGTAAGTGTGAGATGCTGAATCCGTACAGCTTGAACACAAAACAGGTAGAATATTTGAGCCAGATATGGCCGGTTTAAATGTTAAAGTGTTAATGTAAAATATGGAGGAGAGACACCATCTAAAACAATAACCCAGTTGTAATAGTACTTACCACACAGTGTCAACATATCTAACAGTTTTTCAGGACTGCTTGACATTGACAAATGGGCAAGTATCTCCCACTACAGTCCCACATCAACCCATCCCTTGTGAGCAGATTTGGTTGACAAAAACTAGAGAAAAAAAAAAAACCGTTGCATGTGAATGCACATATATGTATGCATGGTTGTGTGCGTGCGAGTGTGTGCACACCTGTCTTGATATCATGTGATGATTGTAAACAAACATCACCGTCATACAAGGTGTTGTTCATTTCCAGACTTCCATGTAAAAACCGGTCTGGCCATGGGGAAATATTACCTTGCTTGGAAACAAGGAATTGCAACAGGAAATGTATTCAGCTATAGAAGATCTTCCTCAAAAAAATGAAACTGACTAGTGTAAGTATGGAAAAATGACTTCAAATGATGATGGATTTCATTAATTTTGAACGCCAAGGTAAACTGCTATAGATACAGCTAGAGAACGATGGGATCTATGTAATTGATGCACCCAAGATTCACTATACAAGAACAAAGTTTTCAGCAATACTTTCTACACACCTATAGGTTATAAGATATCATTATATGCATGTATAATACTACACAGAGGCATGGCTGTATGGTTAAGAAGGTTGTCTTGCAACCGGAGGGCTTTGTGGTCCAGTCCTACTGCATGGCACCTTAGGTAAGTATCTTCTACTACAGTCCCAAGCTGACCAAAGCTTTGTTAGTGAATCTAGTACACAGAAACTGAAGGAAGCCCATCATGTGCAGTGGTGTAGTTAGCGGTGAGGTGTCTGATCAAAATAATGCTTTAATATATTCATTCAATGCCATAATAATATATAATGTAAATATTACACTTTGAAGCTTCTCCCACGAAGGGAAAGAAGCTAAACATAAGATCTGTCCCAGTCAGTACACACCCCAGCTATGCCACTGTATGTGTGTATATGTACACACATGCATGCATGCACACACACACACGTTTAAATATATGTGCATGCAACAGATGACATCACATAACTTCACGGCAAATCATGTTTACCTTCTTTGCTGACATTAGAACAGGTCACTATGCACTTTCAAAAATCTGAAACTGAGGGGAAAAACAAAAATCCCTTACTTATCAAATAGGTAAGGGTTGGCAACAGGAAGAGTATCCAGCCATAAATTCCTACTTCAGATATATCCTACATCCAACCAACCCATGCTAGCATAGAAAATGAAAAGTACAAAAAAAAAAATCATTAAACGAACAAACAAATATATATTCAAGGTAATTACAATATTAGAATTTGAAAAGAATAAATAAAATTTGTTTAAAAATGAAAGAAGCTAGTGTTTGGAACCTACTAGTTACAAGCAGAAAAAAAAAATTTCTAATTTGGTACACGAAAAACCAGATTATTATATAAAAAAAGAGAAACAAATTTAAAGGCACTGATAACAGCTGAAAAATAAGACTAAGATATGTTTGCAAGTTGTGTTTATATAAGACAAGTAATTGAGTAATTTGGAAGGATGGAAAAATCAGAGAAAGACTAATTCAGCTTACCATGATTAAAGCAAAAACGATAACAGTTTGACGCACATACACACACACACACATACATATATACATCGTCTTAAAACTCGAAGCAGATAAAGCTATAGATTATGGTTTCAAATTTTGGCATAAGGCCAGCAATTTTGGGGAAGGGGGTAAGTCAATTATATGGACCCCAGTGCTCAACTGCTAATTGCTTTATTGACCCCAAAATGATGAAAAGCAAAGTCAATTTTGGCGGAATTTGAACTTAAAACAAAGACAAAATGCTGCTAACCATTTTGCCCAGTGTGCTATCCATTATGATAGCTCGCTATAAATAATCTTTTCTACTAAAAGCACGAGGCCTGAAATTTTGTGGGAGGGGACTAGTTGATTACATCAACCCCAGTGGTTCACCGGTACTTCATTTATCAATCCTGAAAGGATGAAAGGCAAAGTCAACCTCGGCAGCATTTGAACTCAGAATGTAAATGTAGATGAAATGCTGCTAAGAATTCTGCCAACTTGCCGCCTTGATAAAGTTACAAATAATAGCATGTAAATATTGTGTTAGAAAGACCCTTGGATGCTAAAAAGTCTAAAGCTACCGATGGGATTTGAACCTACAATTGTAAAAGTGACAGACACTCTATATCAATGTGCACCAAAGAAAACCTTTCAATTTCTTCGTTTTAGAAACTTGGCTGTCATCAGTGAGAATTCCCTCTCTCCCTTTGGGAAAGAGGCACAAGCACACACAGACATATACACACATGACAGTAACTTCCGCCTACCAAATTCAATCACAAAGCTTCGGTCGGCTCGTTGTACCACATAAACTCTCTTTCTTGTGTGTGTGTGTGTGTGTAAATATGCATATATATCTATACAGGTGTATGTAAGTATGTACATATACATGAAAATACTGAGTGCAGAAGACAGGTATTTCTCATAATGAACATGATCTAAGATTACAATATTGGGCCACAGCAAATAAGGTCAAGCATATCAAGTTAAGAGGCAAAATCTAGCTCTTCAGGGCAATTTCCAAAGAGTGCCTTCCATATAAAGAATCAAAGTCTAAGCATTGGATACCATTATCCTTTGCTGGTTTACCTAGCTGTAAATACATGAAATTTCAACACTCAGGAAAACAACTGTACCTAGAAATATATGACGCATCAAGAAATACTTATAAACGCTTCATTTAAAAAGGGGACAACTCATGATAGTAAAAGCACAACAGATGCGAACATCTTTTGCATTGATGTTCGTAAAGGGTAAAGACCTCCTCCAAGGTACAAGTCTGGGTGAGGTTATTTATGGAAAACTGGCAGTCGCCCATGCATACAGGCCTCTCCCGCCACACCACTGATGTTATCCAAGGAAAAGACAAAGACCAATACAGCTTAGCATCAGTGAAGTTGCAAATCATTTCGACAGTTGAGTAAACTGGAGCAACATGAAATAAAGAGTCTTGCTCAAGAACACAACATACAGCCTAGTCTGGGAATCAAACTCACTACCTCATAGTTGTGAGCCTGGCGCTTGAACCATTGAGCCCTGCACCTTCAAATAATCAAAAAGCATAACAAAGCTGTAAGAGCTGCTCCAACAGGGATAGACATCTGTTAAAGGCCATAAAGCTTCCGTAAGGACATTTGCTGCTGTTTGTGATGAGCATTCCTTAAATTTGGTCAGGTATTCAGGTCATGAAGTGCAATAAGATATGGCAGAGACTTTATCACTTAACTGTACCATAATAACAAGGCATTTATTTGAAGAATTCCACATCAAAAAGCAACAAGCATACCAGCAGAAAGCCAAGAAGCTATATATTAAAAAGCCAGCATAAAACGATCGAGTCCCTAGTAATATATTACGCATCTGACAGAAAGCAAGCAAGCCGGTAGCTGTATATTGCAGCTGGCAGAAAGCAAGCAAGCCGGTAGCTGTATATTGCAGCTGGCAGAAAGCAAGCAAGCCGGTAGCTGTATATTGCAGCTTACAGAAAGCAAGCAAGCCGGCAGGAATATATTACGCTGCTGACAGCCATATAATTATATGGCCAGTAGACAGCAAACAAGCTGGTAGGAATATATTACGCTGCTGATGGCTGTATAATTATGTGGCCAACAGACAGCAAACAAGCTGGTAGGAATACATTATATAGCTGACAGAAAGTGATCTATCTGATATAGTCTCATATTATACAGACAGTAAGTAAAGCAATATACACATATTATATAGCTGATAGAAACCCAATCATAAAATACTGACAGCCAACAATCAAGTCCATACTTGCATATTATACAACCAGTAGAAGACAGCAACTGAGCTAGTAGCTGGTTATATCACAGCTAGTTTACAGCCTGTACATGCTACACTACACGGTCAACAGACAGCAACTGTAGTAGTAGTTACTTCACAGCTGGTAGACAGCGACCGACCGAGCCGACAGTTGTTGCACAGTCGACAGACAGCGACCGACCGAGCCGGCAGTTGTTGCACGGTCGACAGACAGCAACCGACCGAGCCGGTAGTTGCTGCACGGTCGACAGACAGCAACCGACCGAGCCGGCAGTTGTTGCACAGTCGACAGACAGTTGCTACACGACTGGCATTTGCTGCACAGCCAACAGACAGCAACCAAGCTGACTTTACTCAGCCAGCAAGCGTTTATCACAGGGTGGTAGCTATGTACCATGCAGTCAGCATCAAGCAAGTTGGGATGTGTATATTGCACAGCCAGTAGTTATATGTAACGCAGCTAGCAATTGAACCAGTATTTGTATATTACACAGCTGTATATTACAGCTGGCAAAAACAGCAATCAAGCCGGTAGCTGTATATTGCAGCCGGTAAAAGCAGCAATCGAGCCGGCAGCTGTATATTGCAGCCGGCAAAAGCTGCAATCGAGCCAGCAGCTGTATATTACAGCCGGCAAAAGCAGCAATCGAGCCGGTAGCTGTATATTTCAGCCGGCAAAAGCAGCAATCGAGCCGGTAGCTGTATATTTCAGCCGGCAAAAGCAGCAATCGAGCCAGTAGCTGTATATTACAGCCGGCAAAAGTTGCAATCGAGCCAGTAGCTGTATATTACAGCCGGCAAAAGCAGCAATCGAGCCAGTAGCTGTATATTACAGCCGGCAAAAGCTGCAATCGAGCCGGTAGCTGTATATTACAGCTGGCAAAAGTTGCAATCGAGCCAGTAGCTGTATATTACAGCCGGCAAAAGCAGCAATCGAGCCGGTAGCTGTATATTACAGCTGGCAAAAGCAGCAATCGAGCCGGTAGCTGTATATTACACCTGCAAAAGTAGCAATCGAGCCGGTAGCTGTATATTACAGCTGGCAAAAGCAGCAATCGAGTCAGTAGCTGTATATTACAGCCGGCAAACAGCAATCGAGTCGGTAGCTGTATAATACAGCCAGCAAACAGCAGTTAAGCTAGGGGCTATATGTTACAGACAGCATGCAACAATCAAGTTGGTAGTTGTATATTACAGGCAGAAAACAGTAATCAAGGTAGTAGCTGTATATTATGCAGCCAGTAGCTATATATCGCATAACCTGTAGAAAACAAGCCGACAGTAGTCTCCTTCCTGGCTGGTGGTGAATAATTTAGGGGATGCTACATGTTGCATAAATTTTAATCATAACCTAACAGAACGCAAAGAATGGAGTAAGTAAGCTTTTAGAAGATCGACTCACCTGCTTGTCTTTTAAACAGGTGTTGGTGAGTGAAGAACCATATTCTGCAACCTCATCAATGTTACAAACAAAACCTTAATTTCTAAAGCAAACTAATTAATAAATCGATCTATTTCAATTACTCGTTAATTTGCTAGAAATAAAGTTTATGAAGCAAGACCAAAGAGTATACACGGATCTGTTTTACATTACACTGCACACGTTTTACTTATGAACACGCGCATATTGGACTAAGAGAATTTGCTTTTCATCACAAGTCATGAATTTCATGGAACACTGCATTTTCAATGATATATATTAACAATATATATAAATCATTTATAATCATGTATATGCATGTATGTACATATTGTAACTCAGTTCAATATTCAACAGCTTATGCTTATAGCTACATAGGTGTAGGCATTGCCATGTGGTTAAGAGACTAACTTTGCAGCTACGTCGCTTCGGGTTCAGTTCCACTACATTGCACCTCCAGCAAGTGCCTTCTACTGTAGCTCCTAGGTCAACCATTGCTCAGCAAGTAAATTTCATACATGAAAGTGGTGTGAAAGCCCGTTGTGTGTACATGTATCTGTTTGTACCCCTACCACAACCACTACTTGTTTGTTTATGTCCTTATAACTTAGTAGTTCAGTAAAAGTAACTAATACAATACACACAAGACTTGGAGAGAGAGAGGAAAAAAAAAATTACCGGGGGTCAATTTGATCAATTAAACGCTTCATAGTCCAACAAATGAAACAAGTAAATAAAGATAAAAGGTAGGCCACAGACATGGGTGTGTGGTTAAGAAGTTTGCTTTGGAACTATGTGTTTTTGGGTTCACTCCTGCTGCGTGGTACCCTGGGTAAGGGCTGTGCTCTGTTGTAAACTCTGACCACTTATCTTGTGAGTGAGATCTGTCAGGCAGAAAGTTCATGACACCCATACGCTTGTGTGTGTGAATGTTTATATTCTGCGCTGAACTGAGTTACAAACAGTGTTTGTTGATAATTCCTTGTTAAGCAGTCATCCGATAAACCTGCATTTTCGAAAAAGAGTGGAATGAAAACTTCAACTTGAAAAACAAGGGTGAGCAACAGGAAGGGTAGCCTGCTTGAAAACATTGCCTCAGTAATACATTTTCATTTAACCCTCCATGGTAAATGGAAATAGACACCTAATGAGCAGATAAACGAACATACAGTTACCATTAAACACGCACTAGTTATAACGACTAATCAATCGAATACTGCCCAAACAAAATAGATTTTTTTTTAAATCACAAATAAGAAAGAAGACCATAAAAGAAAATATAGTCACTAAATATTGGGCCAAATTCTTATCTGCTCAAATCAAAACAGTCTTAACATCTTTCAGTAAAGCCAATCGATTTAGTAAGCGGGGCCTCGCATCAATGAGGGGAACTGGTGCACTGTAAAACCATCGAGACGAAGGCCCTGAAAATGGTGTGTATTCTCTATGTCCCCTGAAATCTACTGCTGTTTAGAGTTTTTGACTGGCAGCACTTGTGCAAGCAAGCTGTTTACAAATCTCTGGCATAGTCAAGTTTTCATTCATAGCTTTACTGGTTAGAACATAGAAGGAACAAAAATTCAAAAACTGTTGAACAGACATTGACAGAAAAAAAATAAACATACTTTATGATCCAATGGTTTCGGTCCGTAACGTAACAACTGAAACATAATAAATTTCATTTTGATGTGACGAGCATGTGTGTGCAGACATCTGTGTACATTCAAAACCCTTTAAATTGATTCACAACACCAAGATTTTCCATAGTCTGATGAAGCAGAGACCTATCTAGGATCAAAGGTGTTCCGGTTAAGATCATCTTAACAATTTTTCTAAGTCAGAGAGATTAGATTGTCCAACATATTCTTTCTTCAAAACAGCAGGGTCGAATGGCAATGGTCATGTAGTGGCTTCTCTGTTAGTTCATACATGATGTTTATTACAGATCCAAACATGGTAGAAAAAGACAATATTGCAAAGACAGGTGCCTAAAGCCATGCGACAAAGATGTCTTGCTGTGTGATGTCTTTGACATTAAACGAAATAAAGTAGAAAGGGTGACTTGGTACAGCTTGAGAGAGGTATTTAGAGTGCAAACTAGCAGGGAAGTTTACAAGTTGAAATGCAACAGAATGTATGAGCATGGTAAAAAAAAACTAAGTCACTGGATATGAAGAAACAGCCTTAAAATAAGATCATGAAAGAGACTGCAATTATTCAAACAAGATGAACATAAATGATAAAGGATTCCGAAACCACAAAGAATATGGAACAAAGTAGATTTGTTTTACAGGCTGAATTATTTAGCCTTAATTTCCGTTACGCTGTTTCAATTCTTATACCTGCAACAGCTATTTCTCTCTCTCTTTCTCACATACATATGTACTCTCACACGCACAGGCGTATTTAAAGGTGCACACATACACACTGTGGTTGTGTTTGAAGTGATCACTCAAATCGGCTAGCGAATACGTTTACAGTTCCGTAAATCTATCACGATCAATACAATGCATATTAACAAAAACACGATTGGTGCATGAAGATACTTGACAGTGCAGTATTTGACAATATCTATAACTCAAACTACACTCTGGTCAGTTAAGACCTACAGATTGGGGATCAAACCAATTGAAACATTTCATAATAAACAATTACAGCTAACTTTTAAAAAAATGGTTGTATGGACTGCAGGTTGTCATGGCAGTAGTGATGCACCACTTTGCATCAGTTTATTACGGAGTAAATTTATTGATCAAATGGTGTGAAACTTAGAATGCGTAACATCCACAACTATCAAACTGAACTGCAGGAAAACTTCTGGCTATTTTAGTATCAAAGCGGTGAGTGGGGAATGCAGAAACATCAGAATTTAGGACATAGGGAAATAACATATATTATATACACACATACATGTACATATACATACATACATATATATATATATATACACACACATACATACACACAAACACACATACATATATACATAGCTAAGCCTAATTTGGTGAGAGAGCAAAGGTTTTTGTGAAATCCAAATGATACAGATCATATTTTACGATTTAACTTTCTAATTTCTTACTGAAGAATTCAGATTTTATATATATACATCCTGTGATTAATGTACCAACGAATCAATCACTCAATGACCTCAGATTTATAGTTTGTATGGATCACCTGGTGTATGTAGCCTATATGGATTACTATCCTCTTCGCTAGACACTCCATTATCCAGGTGTTATCACAGATGTTGGAGCAC
>JARUKP010000065.1:0-15342 GCA_029874955.1 Octopus insularis | reverse complement strand
TGTATGTATATAATATAGCAGTTTGTTTCACACTCTTCTTTCCCCATACATTAAATGTGGACCTCTGCACTGTCTTATCTAATATACTTCCTGAACTGAAATTAGTTTATAACCTAGTTCTTTGTATACTCCCATAAAGACTAAAATTTTCCCAACTACAATTTAAAAACATAGTTACTGAAGACTAATTCCTTGGAAATTGACACCTTTATTATCATGATTATAAATATATTCTTCCTTCTTGTTATCTTTTTGGGAATATGAAATTACTAGGAGGAGTTGATTCCTAGTCCCTTCATTCCTGCCACTTCCAGTCACCTCTTACACCATGCAGGAAATATGCTGTTGGGCCCCACTGCTGATATTGGGAGTTACATTCTATGCCTTGACCTGAGTATAGGATGGGGCTCGTCTCTTTGAGCTGGGAAATGAGTGGAATGACTGGTGTCTTGTTGTGGCTACATCCTCCTAAAAACGAAATGGGCAATAAGCCTGAGTATAAGTATGTATGTATGTATGTATGTATGTATAAATATATTTTATCATTTATTCACAGTTGTAATTTGAGGCATAAACATATATTGTAGAGTGCCATCCACTGTTTCTCAGTCAACTGATGAGAACTTAGAGTAATTCATGGCCATTCTTATTTCAGTTCATTGATACAACAAAGACTTCTTATTGCAGGATTCTTGACTCTTGTTGTTTGGTGAGTGATGTTTATGTCATATACATGGATGCTTGGAAAAGTCAGGCTAAGTATATACTTAGTAAACAATAGATACTAGTATCCAAGTTTTCATGGCAGATATCTGTTGAAGAGTAGGAGAAAAAATTGTAACAAGGTAAAGATGGTTAGAACAAATAAGCATTTATAAGTATCTTAAATATTTCTTCTATCTTTTTCTTGTTTCAGTCATTGGACAGTGGCCATGCAGAGGCATGGGCTTAGGGAAACAAATTGAATCTAATACTTATTTTCTTTAAGTCTGGTTCTTCTTCTAACGGTCTTCTTTTGCCCAACTACTAATGTTACAGGGATGTAAACAAACCAACACTAGGTGTCAAGCAGTAGTGGGAGACAAACACACACACACACATACAATGGGCTTCTTTCAGTTTTCATCTACCAAATCAACTCATAAAGCTTTTCTTGACCTGGGGCTATAGTAGAAGACACTAATGCAAGGTGCCACACAGTGGCACTGAACCTAAAATCATGTGATTGGAAAGCACACAGTTACATTTGTGTCTATCTACACCAAGATGATCAGATAAAAAAAAAAATGTTACACAACAAATCTTTTGTTGTGTTCAACCTAAATCCATAACTTCAACACCTGACAGGCATACAACTATCAACCTTATGTGAATCTCAGTCTTGTGGCATTGTTTGTTGGTCACGAAACTACATTATCATCCTTGTTATTTTTATATAGCTGAGTGATTTTGTTTTGTCAAAAAATCTCAGCTGATCACATACAGACACAGACAATTTTAACTCTTTAGCATTTAGATTATCTGTCAAATGTAATGCTTCATCATCATCGTTTAATGTCCGCTTTCCATGCTAGCATGGGTTGGATGATTTGATTGAGGACTAGTGAACCAGATGGCTACACCAGGCTCCAATCTGATTTGGCAGAGTTTCTACAGCTGGATGCCCTTCCTAACGCCAACCACTCCGAGAGTGTAGTGGGTGCTTTTAAGTGCCACTATGACTTGATTAGGAATTAGTGAGAAAGAAAGTCTCTGTAGTATGTCATTTCTTCTTCTTTCATGCATCAACAAAAAGAAAAGTAAAAATCCTAATATATACTAAAACTTGATTTAAATTTTACTGCTTTTAAAGTTTGTTTTGTAACATAGTCATACAGTATCCCAATGACATTCTCCTTAGCTATGATAAGTAATTATGAAACCAATTTATTGAAAGTTAACAGTTCATTTTCCTCTGTTGGTATTTCACAGTTGTGAAATAAAGGATTGGACCCATACATTATAATTAAAAGCTTCTGAATTCAAACTCATTTAATGAATACATAGTAGTAAAGGTGGTTGTGGTTCACCTTTGTTACCTGCATATAAATAGAATATCATAATGCTGATACAACTAAAAAATATCAAGAGATTTTAAGTTTCGTGAACAACTAATCCAAGTAGAGGAGACAGTATTCTTTGACTTCTTTTTATCCATGTGGGTGAATAATCAATAAGAGATCAAGTTATAAGAAGTTATGGTTCTTCTATACAGGAGTTACCTCCCTTGGATTCAGCTAAAAATTAATTTTTTCAGAAGTTTAAATTTACATAAATAAATAAATAAATACAATTAACTTTAATAAAATGGCATCAAGAACCTGTTTCTAGTATAGATGTAGCTTATACTACTTTTGTAAATTTACCAGAAGAAAAGTGAGGAAAACTACTTATGGTCAAAGGCATTCCAGCCAAGACACACACACACACACACACACACACACACACACACACACACACACACACACACACACACACACACACACACACACAGAACAAGAAAGAAGTAAAGACTTTGTATCAAAAGACAATAAATTAAAATAATTAAAAGACAAATAATAATAAAAAAGCAAACAGCAATAATATAAGAACAGTGATGATAAGGAAACAAATGTGCAGAAAATGAAAAAAAAATATTATTAAGCTAGTTTTAGTTAAGTACTGAGAGTGATTAGGTTGACATAATTCACTGACCCCGTTCCCTTTTCCCAATTAAAAGCATTTATGACCTTCGGTCAGTGTTAGAAATCATTTTTATGCCAGTATATATTGCAAACACCACCTAGTTGTGTCAAGGTAAGCTTCCTGAGACTTGAGACTTGAATCGGCAAATTGATTGTTGTTGTTGCTGTTGTTCAGCTGCAGGTCAATCCTAATGAAGCAGACTTATGGTCAAATGCATTACATCTACAACCATTTCATCCCATATCTTTTTTATGAGAAGTATCTAGGATTATACCATCTAATGAATCTCTTTTTTAAAGATGATGATGTGTGATCTGAGAGAAGTTTGGCTGCTATATCTAGCAGGTCTATCAACCAAGTAAGAGATCTTACAATTCCTCAGTGAACAGGTTTTAATTCCTTGTAATAACAATCTCTCCTTAATTACAACTCTAATGAAAGATATTGGTATGAGTTACCCTATGATGCAAGATTGTATGATTTCAATATATTATGTCTCCAGACTTCTTCTCTAGGCTATGTTTTCTTTCCTATTCCCTCTTCCTTTATTTATTTTTTTGGACACTTTTGTATTCACTCTGATGAAGCTCCATGTACTAGCTCAAATATCTTATGAAGATGAAGAATATTATTTTCGCAATTTTTGCATAGGCACTGACTGACATTGGAAACAGAAATGGCCGTAAGAATTGTTATGTCAAAAATGTTATGTTTTGTATTAAAAAATAATCTACAGATGTGGTTCAATTGATTTGTTTGTTGATCTAAAGTTATCTCCATTTTCTGATTATTCAAATTTGGTTCCTGACAAACTTTTGTTTATTCTGTAGTTACTTGTACCCTACAAGCATAGTGTGCCTGCATACTTATGCCCAAAGATAACACAGGTAACGGATACTGATAGTAAATATGGATATTTTATCCCTTAGTCGGTTACTATAACCATTAACTCTGCTTACATTATATATATTACCAGACTTCTGTAACTGTTTTGGCAGGATTTTTACAGCCGGATGCCCTTCATAGCACCAACCATTCAGCAGAATGGACTTAGTGCTTTTTATGTGGCACAAGCCCAGATGAGGTCAGTTCTGACAAGGTTTTTACAGCTGGATGCCCTTCCAAACACCAACTACTTTACAGTATGGACTGGGTGCTTTTAAGTGACACCTGCACTAACAGGGTCACCAAGTACTTGTAAGATGAAAACTTCAAGAGGGGAGGAGGCATTGGAAGAGGTGATCTTGTGTTGGATGATGAAAAGGTTATATATATATGTATATGTATTTATACATATACTCACTCACACACACACACATGCAGACTCACACTTCATATGTGGACATGCATGTGTGTGTGTGTGTGTGTGTCTATGTGTGTGCATGCGCATATATGTGTGTGTATGTTGTGCTATTCAGTTAGTTTTGCCTGAAGCAATATTAACCAAAACCTAAGTTTAGTGTATATATCTAAAAGTTCTATTTACCTTTTTTTCAAAAAATCTCCTTCTCAGGATAGGATTGCTTGGTGGTGTTGTTTCCCTTAATTTTGTGTACCATTTACGGACAACATAACCCCGCCATGCTGCTTGAATTCTGTCAGCAATGATAATATGTAAATAACAACATTTAATTATCTGGATAGCATTGAAATCATCATCAGCATTATCAATATCACTTTCATCCTCATCATCATTATTTTCTGGAAGCAACTTCTTTCAGCTGTTTTCATAATTGTACTGACTCTAAAAACAAACAACCTAAATTTCATAGTTATTATATTAATGAACTGGTTAAATCTAATAATCATTTAAGAATTTAGTGCAGCTTTCTTTCAACTGGCCAATTATAAACCATTTGAAGGCAAACTGAGATTTGAAACAATTTACCATGTATTCTGATGTACCAACCCACACCTTTGTAGACCCTCTGACAAGGTAGCCAATGCAGCTGATGCTCAATTTCAACTTTTGCATATTGTTGACGAGAGGGAAAGTGTGAATAGAAAAAATTTCAGAAGGTGATACACTTTCTTTGAGTTGATTAAACAACGATGCCCAATCACTGGTAAGGTACAAGATTAAAACAGTGATGTATTTAAAGGCCAGAATTGAAAATCCCCCATCATCCACATTTGTCTCATTCCCTCAAACACTACACACAAGACTTTGCTCAAGACTTCAGAAGTGAGAATAGTCTTGTGTAGTGCTTGAGGGAATGAGACAAATGTGGACGATGAAGGATTTTCAATTCTGGCCTTTAAATACATCACTGTTTTAATCTTGTACTTTAGCAGTGATTGGTCATCCTTGTTTATTCAACTCAAAGAAAGTGTATCACTGGTTCTAAAAGTTCAACATATAATCATTTAAAAATTTAAAAAAAGGCATCTAGCATTCAGTACTATGGCTCAGATGATGTACTCACGTACATGGTTGCATTTTTGTAGAAGTGCTGTTTTCTACCTTCGTGTATTAGCCTGGTTTCATATTGTTGGTGTCGACACATTGGACATGACTTCCTGTTACTGAATTTCTCAAATGCCTGGAGACATGTCTATTATGTAATGATATAAATGATATTCTTCAAACCTCTGCCCATCGACTATGAAGTGTTTATATATAATTTTTTTTGTTTAGAAACAAATTCCATTTTGAAAAAGAATAAGATATGAATAGCTTCACATCAAACTTCTTAATTATCTGGAAAAACATTTTGAATATAGGCAGTGTGTGATTATTCAATAATCTATCCTAAATGAAGATCATCATGCAAAAAGAAGAATCTTCAACTTTGGCTTCTAAGGGACAATCATAAAGAATATGGCTATGAAGCTAGGATGCTAGAATGCTTCATGAAGTAAGTTCTTTTATAGCTGTTCTCCTTTGGCCTTAGAGAAAACATCATCATACATTCTTTATTTGGCTAATATCTAATGTAGTATTTCTCTTTTGCTATTGAGTAATCATTTATAAATTTTTTTAAAAAGTTACACCAGCAATTTGTAGCAAATATGTTTACATCATTTAGGAAAATTGATGTAAAACCTTAGAAAATATATATTGTTTTGCCTTGCATTGGGATTTAGTATTTAAAAATAAAATGAAACCTAATATAATGCTAATAAATCTTCAGCTATATGTATATGATATTAGATGTTACAAATTTTAACACATTATCACCAGTAATTAAAAATTCAGTTGCTTAAGTCTGCTTGAGTAAAGCTAACCAGAGTTACTCACCAAAAATATTAATTGCATTGCTTCCTGGAGAGAAATTAACTATCTGAAGTGACATGAAATTATAGACATATCAAACCTGTTTTGAATAATTATAGTTACCTTATGGAAGACGTGTGAACAAGAAAGCAGCACCTGAAATACATAACAGAGATAATACACACAGATTTATCCAATAATTACTCATCAACTCAATTTTTGCTGACCAATTTATACATATATTACTACTACTACTACTCCTACTACTATTGCTGCTGCTGTTGTCAAAATAATCCTTTCTACTGGAAGTACAAGGCCTCAAATTTGGGGAAAGTGGTTAAGCCAATTACATTGACTCCAATGCATAACTAGTACTTATTTAATTGACCCCGAAGGGATGAAAGGCAAAGTTGACCTCAGCGGAAGCTGCTGCTGTCATAATAATAATATTAATATTGAATTCTTACTTAGACTGAGGCTAGAAAATTTATATACAAAGAGAAAGTGACTGTGTAATATTCATAAATGACTGAAGTTGCTATCTTTACATTCTGAGTTCAAATTCTGCTGAGGTCAACTTTGCCTTTCATCTTTTCAGGGCCGATAAAATACCAGCTGAACAATGGGGTCAATGTAATCGACTTGCCCACTTCCCCAAAACTTGCAGGACTTGTGCCAAAATTTGAAACCATTACTATTACTATTATTACTTAAGACATTGCACAGTATTCAATATCATGATGTTGTTGATTGAAGATATTGTGTTTACCGAGGGTTTGTACTGACTGTCAAGTCACAACAAGGACCTCAAACAGACAATACTTTACACAATATGCATGTAGTTCCAAGTGAAGCTCATTTTTGTAATACACCTAAATTGTGGGGTATTTCTAATGTTTCCAGATGTTTCTTCAAGTTGGGTGGTATTGAATCCAATGCTCCATTGACAGCAGGGACAACCTTTATGTTTGACTCTCAGAGCTGTCTTAATTCTCAGATCTCCATATTTATCAATCTTTTCTCTTTCTTTCAAAATAATATGCTGATCTCCTGGCACTGCCACATCAATTATTTGGTACTCTTGTTTGTTCCTCCTAAAGGTTACTATATCAGGCCTTTGATGTTCTAACACCTTGTCTATCTGGAAGTCAAAGTCCTAGAGGATCTTTGCCTTCCTCTTTTCATTCGTTCATTACCTTCTCCAATGTATGTTGGTACCAAGCACCTGTTACCTCATATCCATACTTCTGGCATAGTAACCAGAGAAGGTTTTGGCTATCTTGTTGTGTGTCTGCTTTATTATTATTAAAGCAGTAAGCTGACAGAATTGCTAGCATGCTATATGAAGTGCTTACTCGCATTTAATCTGTCTGTACATTTTGAGTTCAAATTCCACTGAGGTTCAAATTTCACTGCCTTTCATTGTTTCTGGATCGGTAAATTGTCAGTTGAGCACTGGGGTTGATGTATTTGTTTAGTACCCTCCCACAAGATTTCTGGCCTTGTACCTATAATAAACAAGATTATGCTACTGCTGCTGATGATGATGATGATGGTCGTCATTGTTGTCATACAAATAGGAAAATTCAATTAACTATACTCCTTTCCCTCCCACTTGGAGTGTAATGCAAAGTTTTGAAATCATGACAATGCCAATTGTGAAAATAGAACAGTATCTTACAAGATGGCTCATTTACAAAGGATAAGTCTAGAATTTTGTTTCTCAGGAGCAAAATTGTTTCAATTCCAACTTGAGAGCAAGTTAGTTTTGCTTCTTTCTTGATGGCAATCTCTGGCCTCAATTCTTTGATTTTTGGGTTCAAATTAGCCAGCTGACGACAATACACATCCATCAGATTTAATGGTCTGGTTTTGTGGGAGAAGCTTATAATAAATATTACCTTTATGATCCCACCAATTACAAAGCATAGCTTTTTTGACATGGATATTCATCTTTGGTTGCTATTTTCGGGGATCCTTACACAAACTCTAGGATCTTTTTCACACTACATTTCCATACACAATCCATTTTTCATCTCCAGTCACAAGTTGTTTCAAAAAAGGTATACTCTCATTCTGTTGCAAAAGCATATCCCAAATGGAATACCAGTCCAAGAAATTCTTTTCTGAGAGTTTGTGAGGGACCCATACATTATAGTGAGAAATGTATCCTAGCTTCACTAGGTATTCATGAGCTGCACTTTTAGAAACTTCCAACACCTCTGCTAGTTCTTTAGTTGTGATATTTGAGTTTCCTTCAATTTTTGCCTTCAAAACATCTTCATCCAATTTTGAAGGTCTTCCACTGTGACTGTCATCTTCCAAGCTAAACTCTCCAGCTTTAAATTTTGCAAACCACCTTCGAACAGTTGATTTACCTACAGCAGCATCATCATAAACTTCACAAATGTTTTTTCAAGTCTTTGCAGCATTTTTTCCTTTTAAAAAAAAACGAAAAGCATTACAGTGTGAATATGAAAATTTTGGTTATCCATTTCAAATGTCAGTAAGGAGTAACAAGAATGAAAGATATATTTATTTTTAGTCAGGAATAAAGAAGAGATGCATTACCACTTTAAGCAATGCCAAAGTTTTAACTGTGTTACATTTCAGGTGTGTTCAATGAAATGTTAAGATTTAGCTTAAAAATACTCAGAACTTTCCAGACAACCTAATTGTACCTTATTTATTAAGTATGTGTCTAAATTTTCGAAATTTAGTTCAAGGAATTAGGTAGATAATGATACATGTCAGATGGCTTCATTTAGGGACAGAATGAAACAGCTACAACAAAATAATTAGCTAAGGTTTACAAGCCTGAAAAATTTTTAAAAAAAACATCACTATTTATAAAATATTTGCTCTTAAATCAACAAACTTGAGATTCTTCTCCAAAATTTTCTTTACAGATAACACATGGTTGACAAGAGTCATGTCGTGAGTTAGATTGCTCTTTTACAGTCTTCCATTCAAATTCTGATAACCGTTTTGCTGGGCATTCAACAATACCAAGTTTCTGTGCTACAAAAGATGAAATCATAATTATAGTGGATATAAATGTTGCTTTGTTGGATGATTTCTCCAGTCACATTTCACATTATTATAGAAAAAGGAGGAGAGAGAATAAAAGTGAGGTACAGAGAGAGAGTTAATATAAGTGCAGGATGAGTGCACATACTTAGCATGGTGGCAGGTAAAGAATAAAAGAACACTACACACATAGTGGGTGAGAAAGAATCATAGAGATAGAGTGGGGAGAGGGAGAAAATGACAGATTAGTTATAGGAAATGTTATTCAAATGAGAAATTTTTTATTTATTTTTATTTTAAGGTAATTAACATTTTTTTTTTACAATTAGTATTCATTTCATAATTTTGTATAAGTAACAAGAAATTATATAAAAGTTAAATTATAACTATTGTATGTAAGCCATATTTCTTGATGAGACAAAAATATATTTCCAAAGTTATGCATCATATGATAGGCAACACTCTCATCTAAAGACACATGTATATGCACGTGTGTGTGTGTGTGTATGTGCACATGTGTATGTGCACGTGTGTATGTCTGTATTTTAAAGTAATGAAATTCCTGTATGTATTTCAAAAGCAGCATGCTTTCTAGCATTCTACTAATTGCATGGATAATCTCAGTTAATTGGAGTTTTTCAATTCCCTATATTACATTATATGATTCTAGTGTATATGTAAGTATATTATTTGGTTGAAACTTGCTTGTGTGTGTTTGCATGGTTGTATGTTTTTCCTTTTTGCATGCAAGTGTCTGGCAAAATTCATCTACATACAAAGAAGTGTGTGTATGTGCAAGTATGTTGCCACTGACAACCATTTCAGTGGGCAACAATATTGATTTCTAACATAGGCACAAGGCTTCAAATATCTAGGAAAAGATGTAGTTGATTATAGAATGTCATTAATACTTATTTCATTGAACTGGAAGAACAAAAGGGAAAGTCCACCTTGGTGAAACACAAATCGATGCAGTTAGATATAACAAAGCATTTTCTCTGTCATTCTATCAATTTTGTCTGTCCACTACCCTAGAGATACCCCAGCATTTACAGAGGAAGCCTTCAGATCATACCCTCTCCAGATCATACCCTAGCAGAAGAGTAGTTTTCTGTGCAATATATTAAGAAATTACAGGGTGGTCACAGCTGAAATTCTTTTCATCATGGACTTTATCAGTCAGGGCTGACCTGTATCCATCAGTGACTACTGTAAGGTCATCATCAGTGACAGTCATATTGTGTCTCTGTGTTTACCTTTTACTTGTTTCAGTCATTCTAGATTACAGCCATACTATGGTACCATGTTGATGAATTGTTAGTCAAATGAATTGACTCTAGTATTTATTTCTTTTAAAGCCTGTACACACACACACACACACACACACTGCTTGCATTTTTCAACATCAGTGTTTCGCTCTTTGACAGATATTCTAGCCATGACTATGCTCTTATTAAAATCTTTTAGTGGTTTTTACCAAACCAGACCAAGTAGGAAATAATTTGCAGATGAAGGATATATTTGTTAATTTTATCAGGTAAAAAGAGTGACACCCTCTCTTCAATGGAATATTGACATCACTCTCAATCATTTTATTGGTCTTGTTTATCAAACTAAGTTATAAGGCTGTAAACATACCAACACTGATTTTCAAGCAGTGATGGTGAACAAATGCAAAGACAAACACACAATCGGTTTCTTTTCTATCAGTTTCTGTCTACCAAATCCATTCATGAGGCTTTGGTTGGCCTGAGGCTATAGGAGAAGATACTTGCTCAAAGTATAGTGGAACTGAGCCTGAAACCATGTGGCTGCAAAACATTCACTGTTCTATATTTGCATGGGTCAGATGGAATTTATTGAGGTAGGTTTTTATGGCCAAATGCCCTTCTTGTTGCCAACTCTCACTTGTTTCTAAGTAAGCTAATGTTTCCGCATGGCAGACAATTAGGTTCATTCACAACCATCATGTGATGTCAAGACAAGAATACACACACATACACATAAATAACAGGCTTCTTTCAGTTTCCATTAACCAAATCTACTCACAAGGTTTTTTGTCTGTTTGAAGTTATAGTAGCAGACACTTGCAGTAAGACTGTACCTCTGACCATACAGTTGAGAAGCAAATTTCTCAATCACACAGCCACATTTGCACACACACACACACACACACACACACACACACACACACACACACACACACATGATGAGTGAGATCATTAAGCTATTGTTGCATCTTTCAAAAACTCTGTTATTCTTGTTACTATTTACTTAGTACAAGTTCCTGTATTTATTTAGATATATAATTTTATTAACAAAGATAGTCACTACAGAATATAGTCAAGTTAGTGTCAATAGAAGTCAGTTTAGAAATACAAACAATTTTCTATTTAATTCTTCAATCTCTGTTCAATTTCTCTGTATTGTCAGCATTGTCATCTTCATCATAAGCAGCAGCTATAGCTTTATTAACGATTTTGCATGCATTGTGGGAAACCTTTACTTTTTTCTTTTGTTTTCTTTTTAGTATGTATTAGGTGTTCATGATGATTAGCTTCATATCAGCCCTGATTAATTAAACCCATGGTCAACGACATTTTCTTCCTAATCGTTGTGCACTCATAACCATAGTCAATGATTTCTTTTTCTAAGATGGTATCATGTGATTTTGAGAGAGATGTGGCTGCTATTTCTAGCAGACCGAGCAACTCTATTGGTAATCTTTTATCTTTCATCTTATACTTATTTCAGTTATTAGACTGCGACCATTGTGGGGCACTGCCTCGAAGAATTTTAGTCAGATGAATCGATCCCAGTACTGATTTTCTTTAAAGCTTGGTACTTATTCTATCAGTCTCTTTTGCTGAACCATTAGGTTAAGGCAATGTGAACACACTAACACTGGTTGTCAAGCAGTGATGGGAGACAAAGAAAGGCACAAAGACGCACATACACAGATATATATATGACGGGCTTCCTTCAGTTTCCATCTACCAAATCCACTCTCAAGGCTTTGGTTGGCTTGAGGCTATTGTAAAAGACACTTGCCTAAGGTGCCACACATTGGGACTAAACCTGGAACCATGTGGTTGGGTAGCAAACTTCTTACCACCTAGCTATAGCTTTTTCACAATCCTCCAAGACTAATGGGAACAGGAATATCTATGGAAAGTTAAGATTAATTGAAATTGCAGTCATATAAAACTGAAGACATACGGTTCATGAGGCCAAAAATACAAACACTATATCACAAGTAGTGTTGCCCTTAATCATGGGGTCTACTCGATCACAGTTCATCTTGAGTGAAACAATGAAAGAAATATTCTCAGAGTTATATAAAGCAATGTAACCAACCTTTATCTTACAACATAGTTCTGTCTATCTAATAATTATCAACTTTCATGACCATCTTAATTTTCAACTTGCATGTCTGTTTTAATTATCAACTCACATGTCTGCCTTCATTATCAGTTAGCATGTCTGTCTATCAATTTCCATGTATATCTGTCTATGTATCTACTTAAGCATTTGTCTTTCTATCATTTTTTTTTAATGGTTTTTAAAGGAAGGAACAGTGCTTATTGCTTATGGCCCTCTCAGGCTATGTGAACCTGGTGAGATTGATACAGCTGATGTTCAGTTTGAAAATTTCTAAGTTGACATCTGAGATGCTGAAGATATCTTTTGAAGTAGGTTATGTGCGCATCGCTTTCAATAGTTAATCAGGTGGTACAGGGAGGTGTCATAATCATTTGAACTGGCATTGTGGTCTCACAAGACGAAGGTGAGGAGACTCTGGAAAAAACGCAAATACAGAGAAATGAAAACATGAAAGTAACAGGACAAATTATTGTGCATACTTAGGCATAGGAATGGCTGTGTAGTAAGAAGCTTGCTTCCTAACCACATGGTTCCAGGTTCAGTCTCACTATATGGCACCCCAAGCAAGTGTTTTCTGCTGTAGCCTTGAGCTGATCAAAGCCTTGAGCTGATCAAAGCCTTGAGCTGATCAAAGCCTTGTGAGTGGATTTGGTGGACGAAAACAAAAAGAAGCCTGCCACACACACACACACACACACTTAGCCTAGTAGTAAGGGCGTTGCTCTCACGATCACAAGATCATGGTTTCAGTTCCTAGACTGGGTGATGTGCTTTGTTCTTGAGTGAAACACTTCATCTCATGTTGCTCTGTAATCACTTCAACTCCTGATGCATGGCACACCTTGCACCTGTTCAACACAAACATTTGATCACTATAAACAGATCATTTGTGCAGATCATTTGGCAACAAAGTTAAATACCTACGCTTTGTCTTCGACAGGAGAGTCCATCATGTGTGTGTGTGCCTTCATGCCTGTATCACTTGACAACTATGTTGGTGTGTTTATGTCACCTGTAACTTAGTTGTTCTGCAAAAGTAACCGATAGAATCAGTACTAGGCTTTAAAAGATTAAAACCGGGGGTCAATTTGTTTGACTAAAAACTCTTCAAGGTAGCACCCCAGCATGACCACAGTGAAATGACTGAAACAAGTAAAAGATAAAAGATAGTTGGAAGAGCATTAACATAGATGAAGTATAATTTGGATTTGTGCCAGGGCAGGAACCACTGATGTTGTCTTTGTTGTAAGACAATGCTTGAAGAAGTAAACTAATGTACTTAGCATTTGTTGATCTGAAGAATTAAGCTAACATACCCAACACTTGTTGATCTAAAGAAGGCTTTTGACAAAGTATTATGATCTGTTGTTTGACTTCGCAGGTGCTAAGAAAACTGTTGTTGAATGGCTGGTAAAAGTTGTGCAAGCCATGTATAGAGCTGAAATTAGCAAGGTGTGAGCTAGCAAAGAGTTCAGCAACAAATTTAGTATGCAGATAGGTGTCTGCCAGAGCTTGGTTCTCATCTCCTGACTCTTTATGATAGCTTCCTCAAGGCATAACAGAGATTGTTCATGAGAATTCCTGCATACAAATGAATAATGGTGCAATCTGTTGGAGAATTACAGAATATATTCCATACATGGGAACAAGCTTAGGATTGAAATGCCTTAAAGTCAATCTAGCAAAGATGAATGTCTTGTCAGCAGGAGAGAAGACAGGATTCTACTGCCATCTGGGAACTGGTCATGCTGAATATGCAGATTAGGACTACAAGTGCTCAAGAATTATAACGGTATCACAGACATGCTGACTGAAGGCTCACTTCTTATCTGGCAGATGCACAAGTGTAGTTAACAATAAGAGCCCCTGTAAAATTCTTTCAGATTCTCAGAAAGCTCTTTAGAGAATGTTTAGGGAGGTACCAGTTTCCTATGTAGTTTCCATTCCTATCAACCAAGATTATATGATGTTTTTGTGCAAAGTATGATGTTTAATGAAGGCAAAACACAGGCGTTGAATTAGAAAATGTGTAAAGGCATGGGAGAAATGAAGTGAGCATATTGTGTAATGTTAATATGCATGAATAATAGAACATGAACGAGGTGAGAAAAATATTGGGTATAAGAGGACGTAGATGCTGTGTGTAAAAGAGAAGCTTGCACTGGTATGGACATATGAGGCATATGGGAAATGACATTAGGAAAATGATAAGCCATATAATCCAAGTGGAAAGAACCTGCAGAAGAGGAAGACATGGGAAGAAGTGGTGAAAGCTATTCTAAGGATACTGAATTATAAGAGACAACAAAGGAGTGTTGTAATTTTGAAAGAAGTATCTATAAAGCTCATTTTTAAAAATCAACTAGTTAAGGGGGTCCACCAGAATAAAATCAAAGGGGTCCATAGGTGAAAAAAAAATGGTTGAGAACCATTGACCCAACCCTTAGGTAACATTAGTAGACTCCATTCAAAGCAATCTCTGGTCTGAGGTTAACTTTCTTTAATTCCTTCACCAGTCTTGGAGGGGGGTAGGATAGGGGTTATAAAATCATGACCCTTATTCATTTGAAAATTGGTGTTATAGTCAGCAAAGTGTGAGTTCAATGTTCATGTTAACCCTTTTGATACAAACCACCCAAAGCCACTCTCTGGCTTTATCATACACGTTTTGCTTCATGCTCTTGCTTGATGAAGCTGGGGTCATCCCAGTTTAGTGGTCCTAGAGATCAGATCCACCAGTGATAGAAAGCACTGGTGGACCTGATCAGCTCTGTGCCTGTTCCTCTGCATCCTCCAAGGTGACATCAAGCTACAAACTTAATGTTTTATTAGAGTGGTCTAAATTAGAACCTTCCATCAAAATTTCATGTCAATTTATGTTCTAAGCACCAGTTTAATAATGACAGTTACAAGAGGGTGATGAAAAGTTCCTGGCATTGGGTAAAAGAAAATATAGGGAGATCAGTTAATCATGATTATATTCAACA
>JARUKP010000064.1:0-15355 GCA_029874955.1 Octopus insularis | reverse complement strand
TATATATATATATATATATGTGTATGTATGTATATACGCACACACACACTACTAAGTAAAATAACTTAAGAGTGATTCTTGTATTTCTCCAAGTTAATTTGACTGCTAGAGATTTTTTTTCTTTATCTCTCCCATTTTGTGTGTGTGTGAAATTATAGATTTGTGAAAGTTTGAAAACCTGTTTAAACATTTTCTGAAGACTTGTTACACAAAGAAATTCCTTTCCAGTGAGTTTTTACAGTTCAAAGACCATTTTTGACATTCCAAACTTGATTTCATTGGAATCAGTTGATGTCTTTTGTTTGTTGGATTTTATTTTAGTTTTTTTGATTGTTTTGTTTTTCATTTTGGATAAAGCATAAAAATTTAAAGTGCAAAAAGAAAAAAAGAAATAAAATGTTTTAATTACTGTTGTTGTTGTTGTTGTTGTTATTTTTAAGAAAGTGGCAAGCTGTCTGAATGGTTGATGCTTTGGACAAAAGGCTTACAATGTGAAGAGCTGGAAGAAATGCTGCCATGGTGAACTTTGCCTTTCATCCTTTTGAAGTCAATAAAATAAGTACCAGTTACGTATTGCGGTTGATGTAATCGACTTACCCCTTGCCCCCCTAAAATCGCTGGTTTTGTGTCAAAACTTGAAGCTGTTATTATTAAGATAAAGGGAAGTGGGATGTAACTACCGTCTTCAGAACTCCTTCAAGATAAGTGAGATCCCTGTTAATATTCTGCTGTTTTGTCAACAGAAAAGACAGGGTTAAAGAAGGAACTTTATTGAGGATCTGTAATTATTAGGGGCCAAAATGTTTTCTGACCCTGAAGAGAAGGGCCAGTGTTAGAAATGAAGTGTTATGTTAAGGATGTGTTGTGCTTTTTTACCCAAGAGATTCTTCAGGACAGAACAGAATGCTGGTCTATGTTATGTCTTCTGTCTCCAGAGCAAACAAGAAACACAGCACTCAACAGTTCAATCCATTTAACTGTTACTGACCAGTGGATGGAGACCATATCATCCTTAACTGACCTTTTTTGGGTCCATGGCTTCTCGTGTAATTGTAAGGGCATCATCAGGACATACCAGCATGTTTTGGACATTTTAAACCTGTTGGAATTCATTCCTAGCCAGGTGTGATTATAATTTTCTTCCAGAGATAGAACTAAATCAACCCAAGAAAGATGAAAAGCAAACTTGGCCTCGGGAATCCAGAGTGAATACCACCAGGTACTGTGTTCCACACTAGCTACTCAGCTTTATTAGAGGCAAGAAAGTAAATGGCAGCACTTCTCAATCCTTTTCTGACATTTTCAAACAAACTTTTAAGTTAAAAAGAAAACTGTAAAAACAAAAATTTTTTAATAACAAACTTTTGTTTACATTGTTTTATTTATTTTTGTCTCTAACCAAATTCTGAAGAACACATTTTTCAAGACATTCAAGCATTAGAATGGACTTTCTAAAGATTCAAATTTTAATTTTAAAAAATCCATGGCACACTATCTGTGAACCATTGGTTTATAGCAGTAATTACACAGGGGCTTCGACTACTTATAGAAACCCACTGAAAAATTAAAATGAAAAGCTTGACAAGTGTTTCCTCTGGTTTCTTGTTTTGCATTCAACTTCCATCTTCACCCATAAGGGAAAGTCACTTCTGGTTGGTTGTCATTCCATCCAGGAGATAAGAGAATTGATTAGCAAAATTTAGTTTCCCTTTCCAATATCCTGCTAAACACTACAGAGAAAACATGGAATTCAGCATGTTGCCCCTCTGTGTAGCCTGAATATTCATTAAAAGGATTAAAAGATTATCCCTGTTTTTTTTTTTTTGTCATTTTTATGCAGGAATGAGATATTTCAAGACAACTGAAGGAATGGATTAATGCAATAATAGCAGAGAACACAGAAACACGAAAGACGTATGGTTCTTTTTGTTTTGTTTTTTTTTTTTCTTTTTGCAATTAAGAAATTTCAAATTTTTCTTTAAATTAAGACAAGCAATATTTTGTCATCTTTGAAATGCAGTTTATGACAAAAAAAAATGAACAAACAGTTTAGCCATGGAGGGAGAAAGAATAAGATATTTGGATGGCATTAGTTGAGGTATTGATGATGATGATGGTGATGGTGACAGTAGACAAAGGGAAAGAGAAGATAATTCTTTCCTCTAAACATGAGATAGATTCTATTCTTTTTTTATATTTCTTTTTGTGGTTGTTGTTATTGGGCTTAATGTTATTTGTTGCATTGCTGACCACCCACCCCCCCAACCAACACAACCCAGCTACTTACTGACATTTGTTTTCACAACTAATAATGATTGCTAACACAACACTAAGAGCAGTAATTAATTAATTTAATCTGTGGCTGGTCTTTTAATTAAGAGAAAGACTAATATTGGTGGAAATTTAAACTTTGAACCTAAAATGTTGATGTGGTTATAAAAGCAGAAAGTTTATTGGAATGAAGTTCCTTCCGGTATTGCACTGCCAAGGGAAGCTTCTTCATGTCGGTTTGGCCCGATAGAAACAGCAGCTAATCTTTCCTCAGATCATAGTCTGTTGAATAGAGAGTAAAATTAGATAACATAGTTCCTAAATAGACAAGAAAAGAAAACAAATAGTCATGGCTGGATTGGCTTTGATGGCAAGGTCTGCTGAATAAGGACAAACTAGAGGCTAAACAGCACATCCTTGTGGAGAAGAGGAGAGAAACTTAACAACCCACCCCAAGTAATGCCTTTGGAGGGCAACAGGGGATCCCTTCTGACTTGTTATAAAATAGCAGCCAAATCTCCCTCGTAGCACACAGAAGGATATTCTGAACATAGAAACAAGACTGGATGGTCATGCTTGGAATGTCTCTGATCACACATTAACTTAATCAGAGCTAACCTGGGGCTAATTAATGACTGGCTGGATTGTTTAGCACCACCACTCCAGCCCCTCCTCAGAGGATCCACTTTTAATCGAAAATAAATAATCCTAGAGAAGATTGAACTTAGAATGTTGAGGTTATGAACGAAAATACAATTATGGTGCTTAGACTGGTACATGTTCTTTCTCTTAGGAGTGGGGGGTGCCCTCATAGGTACAACAGAGTGGACTAAAGGTGCCTGAGGTAACAGCTAGTGTGGTGTTACCCTGGGTGATGGATTAAGTCTATCTCTTAGCAGGATTTGAACTTAGAACACCAAATATCCAGTCTGGTGTTCTGACGATTCTGCTAGTTTGCCACCCTAGACTACTTTTTAGTTGACTGACCTCAGTAAGATGAAAGACAAAGTTGGCATTAATGAGAATTGAACTCGGAATGCTAGAATAAATACAGCAACACCATTCAATGTTCTACCAACTCTGCCATTTCAAGGAGGAGGAGGAGGAGGAACAAGTAACGTGTAATTCAATGAATTCCAAGTACTTGAATTGTACTTCATTTTCTCAACCCTCAAAGGACGAAATGCCAAAATTGATCTTAACAGAATTTCAACTCTGAATGACAAAGGGTTTAACTTAAATATTGCAATTCATTTTGTCTGACATTCTGCTGAGTCTACTGATCCCGTATTCTTGCACAGGTATTTCGTTCTGTTCTCTCTGATACCATCACCACCCCATTCCAGATTCACCAGGGAGAACAAAACTCCTGATGATGGAGGTGTATGTTTGTGTGATCAATCACATCAAAGGTATTGGCCATTATCACCCTGGTGAAGGAAAAAAAATAAATGCCTGTCTACACGTAATACAGGTGTGTATGTCCTATGCATTTTGAAGAGAACTGCATCAAACATGCAACACTAAAACAAGAAACCATTTAGTTATCAATAATCTCTTCAAATATTCAACTTGTAACTGAGTTTGTCGATCTGGAGCTGATTCTGTTAGCTACATGTGGATACATGAACCAAAGCAATAAATCTTTGGCAGGCGTATGTTCTTTAAATTGACAATCACACAAGCATGTTGCTGTTGAGGGTCTACACAATGCCTGGTATCATGATTCTGCGGGGCATTTAACTGAAAAGAGACATTTCTGTAACTGTTGTTGCAAAGGATGTTACCAACAGGGCCACCAACTCAGCTTTGCAGCTCATTAATTAAGTGGTCGTATTGACTAACAAACTGATGTCTATCATTTCCAGCCAGGATTTGAACTCGGAATGTGAAGGAATGAAAGTAAACACTGTAAAATGCATTTAGTCCAAGTTCCAAAACTGAAGACAACATTAATTTCTACTAAACTGTGTACATGACCCTTACACACTTGGAGAGGAGGACTGAACAGCCAAATAAGTCTGTCATCCTGTACCCGAGTATATAACTGGTACTGATATCTTGAGTCTGGAATGATGAATGGTGAAGTTGAGTGTGGAAGAACTTGAACACAGGAGGGAAAGTGTTCAAAACCAAATACGCCATTTGCTTGGGGAGCTCCACCAAATTCTATTGCTCAATTGTCATCACAACATCAAGGAAATATTTATGAGAATTGGATTTGTGTGTGGTTTCCAAATGTCCACTTACCCTGGAAGGAATTGATTTTGAAGTCTTTTTTGTTTTTTGTTCTTTTTCTCTCTGTGTTATTAAATTAGTGTTTGTGTTAACACATTAACGTGGCTGTGTTTCTATTATCACAGTGTGTTTGCATTAGCATATTAATGTGCACCTGTGTTAACACATTAGTGTGGTTCTCTTGACCAGCAGTGGAGGTCAGGTGGAATGGTTTATACCAACATTATTTAGAGTTACTGGTTGCTGTGGGGTAGGTAAGAATAATAAGGGGTATATATACCCAAACCAATGATGTACTGATTGTCCTTTTGATGTGTGGAACATGTACAAGGACATTCATTAAAGACAAGGTTAGTGTTGTACAGAAGCTGGCGGCTGGAAGTTACCCGGTAGCTACATTTAGGACGTTTCATCGGAGCAAATATATTGTAGCACCTTGCTGTGTAGTGTAGTGTAGTGTGTTGGCTGTGGACAAGTTTGACCAGAGGCCATGCTGTACAGTATGTAGGGGAGCGGAACGACTGGGAGCCAGGTTGAGATGAGCAAAGAAGGAATTCTAAACGGAGTCAGCATGTGTGAGATATTTAGATGGGACATGGATAAATATCAGTAGAGCCAAGACGGGAAGAATGTTTAATCTGAACCAATATTGGAATTGGTTGTGGAATCATCAAAGTAGACATATATCACGCCAAAAGGATTCGTATCAACTTCAGCAGCTTCCCTGAAAGAGAGAGAGAGAGAGAGAAAAAAAATAATAATAATTCACATAGTACATACTCTACACACTCACCAATACTATAACACAAACCAACACAGTTACCACCCAATGCTACAACACAGCCCAGAGTTCTGAGCTGGTAAGTGATGGACTTCATCTGTCAGCCCCTTTTAACACTACCACCTGGTCCTTAGATATCTTTAAATGGGACCAACTTCATTCCTCCTTCCCTATCACCAGACTTGGAGAGATTGATAAACATGAATGCTTCCTATCCTTGCTTTAATAGGAAATTTGTACAAAAAAACATGGCCACAGAATACCAGACACACAACAGAAATTCATATGCATATTCCTCCAGTCTGTATACCCTGCTCAGTTGAAGGGGTTTTTATCTTGAGAGTATTTGGCAACCTCACCAGTGCTGGAGCCACATAAAAAGTACCCTTTGTACACACTGTTAAGTAGTTGACATTAGAAAGGACATCCAGCCTCACTGGTTCCTGTCAAACCATCTAACCCAAGCCAGCATGGAAAAAAAAGGGTATTAACTAATGCTGATGATGGGTCCATGCATAAATTTGGAAGACAGAAACTGAGAAAAGTTCATCACGTGTGTGTGTGTCACCTTGCCTTGATATTGCATGATAGTTACAAACAAGTGTCACCATCTGCAAACTTAAGTTATTTGTTTCCAATCTTCCATGAAAACATGTCCTGCCAAGAAGGAATATTGCTTTACTTGGAACCAGTTAAGGCTTAGTGGCATGAAGAGCATCCCACAGCAGAAAATCTGTCTCAATGAATTTCATGTGATCCATGCAAGCACTGACAAGTAAACATTAAAGTAATGATGGTGATATATATATATATATATATATATATATATATATTAGCTTGTTCCACTAGACTAGTTGAATAAGCTGACTGCTAAAACTTCACAATACACACACACATATATATATATACATGCACACATATGCACAAATATACATATAGGCACTTGTATATACATACATACACATATGTACACACACACACACATACTTAATTTAATTAATGTGCATCAACACTGCTTTTCTGTTCATTGTTGGCACAGGATGGTGTATTATGGGACATTTCTCAGTAAAACACATACTGCAGCATCTTGGAGCTTGTTCCCTCAAAGTTTCCTTCTAGGTAGCCACTACTCATGGTCAACACACTCTCTTGCTAGCTTTCTGGCCTTTTATTCCCAGTGATCTTTCACTGACAGTTTTTGTGGTAGTTGAATCCACTCACCATTCACCCCTATATCATGGAGTTAGTAATTCAGACTATAAATGAATGCAAGATATAATGTAATGTTTCACAAAGTGAGTTCTTAGAAACCAGGGGGTTCCACAAGATAAAGGATGTTTTGATAAGAAAAAAGGCCCTCCACCATTTTCAAAATAAATTATCTTATATTGTTTATCAGAATAGATTCTCTCTGAACAACGGTTTAGTGTCTTATTAAAAGTTGTGTCACAGCTATTGTCCAGAAAATGTAGGCAGTGGTTCCGGGATTTTGGAAAAGGATTCCATGACAAAATAAGTTGAAGAATTGTTGGTATAGGGAATAATTTGGTCCCAGTACCTCTCTGCTGCCAGTGACATTAAAATATACTTAATCCGTAGCTGGTGACATGAAAGACATCCAACCACCAGCACTATACCAAAAATAATAGAGTTATACACTGAAAGAAAGATTGGAAGTTTTCTCTGTTGCATAAGATCAGACAAAGGACCACAACAACAACAAGAACTGTGTGAGAAGACTTCCATCTTCACCATGTCAGGGCAAAGCATAAAAATGAACAAATGAGATATACACACACAGTCACACAGAAAACAAACGCACATCTACATGTATACAGGATCCACACACATGGACAGGTAAACAATACAAGCTGAAAATGTGCTCGACTAACCTCCTCCTCACACCGCTACCACTATCCCCTACACTAGGCCGACCAGAATAGACTATTGGTACTCTCTCTCCTTCTCACACTAAAGAAAAAAATATATAAGAAAAAAACATAAAGAAAAATTAACAACTTGTGTTGCTAATGCACTTTTCAGAGAAGCAGATGAACATCACAGCTTCACATACATTCACATCTAGAAATAGAAAATTGGACCTGACATAAGAAAGTCTTAGAATTATTAAACACATGATGATGATGATGACAATTATTTAAAATTGTTTTCATTAACAGGAAAAGCATGGTTGAGAAAAGGACTGACTCAAGCCCCTCCCCAATGAATTTATGACCTGTTGATTATGTAAGAAATTATTGTTAATTATTATCATCACTATTATTATTAGAGCTGGCAGAGTCACCTGCATGTTAGACAAAATGCTTAGCATTTTCCGCCTCCCCTCAAAATTGTTGGCCTTATGCCAAAATTAGAAAGAAATTATTATCATCAACTTGCAATGCTTGACTGATTTTTCTTCTTCCTTCCCACAATCAGAAAATGCTAATAAGTCCCTTCCCTCACTCTTCCATTCCGTATATAAACAACTGACATTTACCTTCTGGTGAAGCATTCCTCATCATCATTATTATGATTGTTATTATTATTATCATTATTAAGGCATCGAGCTGGGCAGAATGTTTAGCAGCGTTTCGTCTGTCTTTACATTCTGAGTTCAAACTCCACCCAAGTCGACTTTGCCTTTCAGGGTTGATAAAACAAGTACCAGTAATACCCAAAACAAAAAAAATAATAAATCCTTGTAAAAGAGAAAGCAGACTGACCTATAAAACCGAAGTATACGTTGATTCCTTTGGTATTTCTTACACAAATAAAAGGCACTAGTAGAAATGACGACGGCCCCTATTACAGCAAACAGAACCCCTAGCACCACATCAGTAACCTGACTTTCATTTGCTGTTTCCAAATACGGACCAGTGTGGGGAGTTGGAGTTGAAGTTATGGGTTTCGGTTTGACTGTGGTTGTCAGTGGAACCCCTAGAAACAAAAAAGAAAAAAAAAACAACCAATAATTAACTTTAATTACACAAACTTTAATCAAACCCTCTACACATAAAACGTACAAAATTCTTTCTCTTCCTTTACTTTTCAAAGAAATCCCATATATTAATGAGATTTACAAGAGGTTTATTCTTTTGATAATCCCTTTTTAATCTCAGTAATTTTCATGGCTACTTTATTGTCTGTTGCAAATGAGTTCTATTTTCAAGGCAGAAGATAATTACTGCTGGAGTGGCATGGAAGGAATAATGAGAGTATTGTGTGGCTAACAATGTAAAATAATAGCAGAGGGGAGTGGGGTGAGAGAACTGTGACATGTGTGGGCTGAATAAAGCATTTGTCACATTGTTATGGTTGGTTGGCTTCTGTGTTACAAAAGATGATCAGGGCAACAGCTCTAAACGTAACAGACTGTATTTGTTTCATGTTATAAGGTTGAGAAGTATGGAGAGGCACAGGATGGCTGTGTGGTTAAAGAGTTTACTTCAAAACTGTATTGTTTTGATTTTGATCTCACTGCATGTTACTTTGGGTTGACTAAACACCTTCACCTGGTCTTCATTAAGCTCATCAAGCAGCTTTACATTCAGCAAAAGTCCTGCATCCGAGTTAATAATGGAGTTCAACAGGGCTGTATTCTTTCTTCATGCTTGTTCAACATTTACACTGAGCGGATAGTAAGAGAGGCAATACAGGAAGAAGATGGCCATCAAAATACATCACTTGTATATTTCTAATATAAAGTAGGCAGACAAACCTGTTCTAGTTGCCAAGACTGAAGCTAGACTACAAGAATTGATGGAGTGAAGAAAGTATCAAATATGTATGGTCTTTATCTCAACCATAAGAAAAGAAAAAGTAAACATTAACCTGAAACTGGGCGCTGAAACAGGTTGAATTGGAACCCAAGATACTTGGACAATCCTGTCTCCAGAAAAACTGTCCCAAGTTCAAAACAAAACTAGTTATTTGGTGCAGAGGCATTTATGGCTGCTAAGCATGGACCCTGAACGAATTTGGAAAGAACATAATGTGTTTGAAATGTGAGTCTATAGGAGAATGTTACAAGTCTCTTTTCAAGGATCATCAGACAATGAATGGGTGTTACAAAAAGTAGGTGAAAGATTACCATTCCTGAACATTCTGAGGGAAAAAAAGCTCTTCACTTGAGGCCATATTCGAAGAAGTAGAGGTTTGGGAAACATTGTAATGGAAAGAGTAGAAGGCATTAGATTAAGAGGCGGGCAAAGAATGCAATTGATGGACAATATCACAAGTGGTTCAGCAAAAGTGGAGAAAGCAGCTGGAGAGGTGGCACTTAACAAGGGAAACTTTTGCTGTAGTGTCATCAGTGCACTGCAGGTGTATGATACATCTGAGGTGTTCAAATGTAAGATGAGATGTGAGATGTTGCTCAGGTGATACCAATTACTGTAGCTATCAGTGAAGGGAAGGAGAAATTGGAATGTATGGGTGTATGGTAGGAGAAAGAGAGAAGAAAGGAAAAAGATGGTACAAACAAACAGAGTGAAAACTTACTTTGCTTGGATATTGTCAATGGTTTGTATTAAGACACTGGCTTCATATTTAATGGCAAAAAGGCTAAAAAATACCAGCAAACCTGATGAAAAAAAAAAAAAAGAGACAGACAATGAAAGGTATGCATGCATTCACAGAAACAAACATATGAACAGACAATTTTTTGATTAGTATACTCCAAACTAGAGATAATCTCAGAGTTAAAATACAAAAGTCTAACGATTTAAATATGAGCAATCAAAGAAACTGCAACATAACTGCTAGTAATAGCAGTCAAACTCCCCCAGATCTTATCCAATTGTTTTAATAAGAACACACTTAACATAGTGTTTTTCTTTCTGCGCAGTCTTCTCCCATATTCTGATCAGCCCAGGCCAGACACTGAGCCTCTTGAAGCTTCATATAATTTTACATGTGATACATACAGGCATAGCTATATGGTTCACAGTTACTGTTTAGCCCATTATATATGTATCTTTATGTTGCAATTGAAACAGTCTGAGGAATGGTAAGGCTGTTCCTTAACAAGTCTCCACACACCATGGAAAGATAAGGTGTCAAAATGATGACGACTATAATGATTTGCACTGAAACAGGCTGTGAATTCAAAACTTCTATTTCTTATTACAATTTTCAGGTTTCAATCTTCAAAACCCCTTACCTACAGATCCCTAAGTCATCTTAAAATTATTTACAAAAGGAAAAAATACAGCTAATTATACACACACACACACAAAATTATTCATTAATATAATATAGCAGTTGTTCTTTTTATAAAGAGAAGAAAACTTATTTGTTGACTCTTTTGATACCAACTCAGCTGAAACCACCTCCGGCTCTGAAGTACAAATGTCTTGTTTTCATAAATTCTGAATTAAAATCTCTGTTGTTGTATGCAACATTATTTCAATAGTTTCTATAAATGCATGTCCTCACTTCACAGACCACTTTTTTATCATAGATTGCATGTTTTTTTTTTTTTTTTATCATTCCACTAGAATTAGGGAATTTATTCACAACAAGACTTAAGAATACCACCTACCCTTTGTTCTCTTCCTTCATTTCTCTTTATTTTTTTACTTTCTATTTTCATTTCATACATTAATTGCTAGTATCAATAGTCATGAGTTTCCAATAGTTCTATTACCAGTTTGCTGCATAACAGACAGTGACAGAAAGATAGGAAAGCCTAAACACTACCAAATATATTTTGGCTTCATACATCAATTTATCAGCTCTTTCTCAATGATATACATTTCTTTCACAGGTACAGACATCATCATCCAGTGTGCTTTAGTTATTTTCTGTATTTCCTGTATTTTCAAGATTTTGGTCTTGTAGTCTGTAGAAGCACCACTCTGCAGCAGACATACCTTATTTTCAGTTGGAATAACAGAAGTGATGCACCTTAGCCACCACAGACACAATATGCCATTCAGTCCAGGAATAAAACCCTCAACATTACAATCAGAAGATCAATACCTTAAACATCAGGCCACGTACTTTCACAATGTGTGTGCTTGCACACACACACACACACACAAGTGCACATGCAAAAGATGTTGCATAGAATTTCTGTCTATTAAATTTCACTTAGAATATATTGATCAACATAAAGTCATATGATAGAAGACACTTGCCTTGAGTGTTGTGGGGTGGGACTGAACCCAGAACCAAGAGGTTATAAAGCAAATTTCTTAACCATATACATGTGTTACTATGTCCATGTCTATGAACTCACAACTCACAGGAATAAACACATCTAATGGTGTATTTGTGGGAGAAGTTTCAGTCTGATAAAGTCAGAACAACAGTGGATAAATGCTTTGTATTTATTCCGGTTTCCGTACTTTGTACACACATACATATGCTCGACAGGCTTCTTTCAGCTTCTGTCTGCTTGCTCAAGGTACCACTGTGTGGGCCTGAACCTGAAACCATATGGTTGGGAAGCAAACTTCTTAGCACTCAGCCATGCCTGCAACTATTATATATATATATATATATATATATATATATATATATATATATATAGGTGTGAATGTTATTCCACATTCTCTCATTAAAACTACACAAGTTTATAAAGATATGCACAACTCAAGCAATGAGGCACCAGCTTATCTCTCCCATAAACAACACATTGGTTTCATCAATTTCATAATCTGGCCAGTAGAATGAAAGTATTTTACTTAAAAAGCAAGGATTGGCAATGGAAAAAGCATGGAATATTTGAAATCTAGCCAAAATGGAAAAGCAAACATAAAAAATGATGATGATGAATCTTCATCAATGGAGAACACTCACATACAATCTTCTTAGCACGACAAAAAAAAATTAGTTTTACCTCACCCTTACTCTTCAACAAAACCCAACAGCAATAGGGGCAAGGGAATTCTAAAACGTTATTTTACTGCACGAATGTGATGACAGAAGTAGTTCCAGGCAACATGCTTTGCAGAATAAACAATTAGCAAAAAGCCTTCCTGAAGAATATGGTAACTTACTCTTTATGTATTTGGTTGTTTTAGAACTCTGAAGACGTTGGAAAAGAAGCATAAAGATTTGGTTGATGTACGGGGAGATAACATCTCTGAAAAGCAAAAATAAAAGTAAATTAAAAAAAGACTATCAGAATGGTAAAAATAAATGTATATCAATGGTTTGCTTTCTCTCATTGATACACTCTGGTACCAAATTTCCCAAGATGGGTTCATCAGAAATTGCTTATGCCATACCCTCTGCAACGTTACACTGACTAACGGGGCACTTTACATAGAAACTTTCACCTCAATAACACGGACCATACCATCAAAACTACCACTGAACTTCTATGGAGACATAAAGTGAACAACTGCCTAAAGTTACCCTTCCTGAGAACAACTATATTCACCTACCCACAAGTGGATGAAATAACATGCAGCTTATTTCTTCTACAGCCTGTAATGTTACACAGTTAAAAAATAGGTAGTCATGTCAAATTAATTTATATCTTGCTACATACCTCCTTCAGTTAATATTTGAAATTAATGTTACAACAACAGCATCTTCCTTTCTAAACACTTGGTTCAGCGTTCATTTCAAAATTGTAAAATAAATTATTTTTGTATGAAAAATTGAATTATGCCTTCTGAATTTTTGGGGGCTTTCACTTTTTTCACTGTGATATTCAATCGTGAATTTTATAACATTTAGTACATATTCCAAATAAATGTTGACTTTCTATACTTTGTTACATTGGTGACACATGGTAACTTTTGCTAAATTGGTGACTTTCCATTTTTTTTTATTGCAATAACTATGCTACAGAAAGTATGTTTTTCAAAGGGGCCAGCCTTGTCACACTCTATGTCATGCTGAATTCCCCGGGAACTACGTTAAGGGTATACATGTCTGTGGAGTGCTCAGCCACTTGCACATTAATTTCACAAGCAGGCTGTTCTGTTGATCAGATCAACTGGAACACTCGTTGCCGTAACCGTAACCGTAACGCCAACCTATATATTGTTGTGATACAGTGTATGATGCAGTGTGGGGTGGTGCATGGGGGTAAACTGTGTTATGTACAGAACAGAACGCCCCCCCCCCCAACCAGACCTCCTCCTCATACTGTTTAGTTTCATATATGGTAATTCTGATGAGTGACAACGGAAATAAGTTAGCACAGGAAAGAGCAATACTTACTAATGTACAGATTCAAAATTAGTTTACAAATAGAAAGAGAGAGAAAGTGAGTGGGATATAAAAGGTGGGGGGGGGGAAACGAGAATGAAAGATAAACAGAAAGAAGAGAGTGAAGAGCAATACTTCTTGAGGGAGGAATGTAAATAGAAGAGGAAGGAGAGGAGGGGGAGAAAAAAAGGGAATAGCAAACAATTGGAGAAAGAGAGAGAAAGAGGCACATTACTTACCGTGGAAGGAATTCTATGATATAATTGAGGAGGTAAAAGCCTTCGTGGTCATTGGCTTTGGAAGCAATCAATTTCTGGAAAGCTCCCAACAAACCATTCTGGAAGACAAAATAAAACAGTGAAATGGCACCATCAACTATGATAAAGAATTTGTAAATTACATAAAAACCATTTGGAGCAAAATTACTCGACAGCTTTACTGGAAATCTTGCTAACAACCAGTTTTAAGAGGTGTGAAGAAATCTTTTTTATTTTACCCATTTCAATCATTGGATTTTGACCATTGTGCAGCGCAAGTGTATAAGTTGATTGTGACCGTTTACCGACCTTTGGCAATATGCTGTGTTTGAGAAGAAAATCCATCCAGCCAAATGAAATCGTAGTCATGGCAGCAGATACTGGTGTCACACAATTGGCACCCGTGCCAGTGGCATGTAAAAGCACTCACTTGGAGAGGTTCGCATTAGGAAGGGCATCCAGCTGTAGAAACCCTGCTAAATCTGACTGGAGTTTGGTGCAGCACTCCAGCTTACCCGACCCTGGTCAAATCGTTCAACCCATGCCAGCATGGACAACAGATGTTAAAAGATGGTGATGATGATGATGATGATGATGATGTAGTTACCAGTTTATCAGGTTCAATTTGTTTGGCCCCTTTCTGTATAATAGCCTGCAGCAATCGGACAAGTGGAGGGATATTGCCAGGACGTTCCCAAAGTACTGGCACTAGAAGGTGGGGAAAGAGAGCCATATAGGGAGCCAGTTCGTTCTGCTGTAGTTCTATCAACATGGACAGGATTTGGAAAACATACGGCACAAATTCTGGGGGAAAAAAAAAAAAAAAAAACAGGAGAAAATTAGACAAGGGAAATAAAATAGCTATAATAATGATGAAGATATTTCAAATTTTGGCACAAAGCTAGTATTTTCGGAGTGGCGGGGTAGAGATGGCTAGTCGATTACAACAATTCTAGAGCTCAAATGGTACTTTTATTTCATCATTATTAATTCTACAGCATTAATAAACTGCAACACAAATACAGTGTAATACTACAACATTACAACAGTTGTGCCTACCTACCTTGTACATCTTGTCGTAGGATCTCAGTAAATGGGGAGAAGAGAGCCCCTTCAAAAGTGGTCACTGCTGTTGGGTTGACTCGACTAGCAACTCGCACCATGACACAAATACTTTCAAACAAGTAATGATTGAAATGGGGCTTGCTCGGGTTCTGAAATAGGGATAGAAGAAAGGATTAAGAATTTTAAAAGGTAGTTTTTTTTTTTTTAAAGATGTACCTTTAATGAACCTCTGGGACATTTGAGAAAATCAATTCCTCAAGTATCTGTAGTTTTTATGGCTCCTGTGCATCTTCCACTTACAAACATTACTTTCTCTGATAACTTTTCTTATTACTCCACTCCACCACTTGTGTACATACACTGGGTACACTGAGTGGAATTCCTGACTATATCTTGCCTAGAAATCGAGTAGAGCCACTTACCTGGAGCAGGTAGGGTCTTGTCTAGGGTGTATAACTGCTTTCTTGTTACTAAGATCTTAGTCTTTACTAAGTTAACCCTAAAGCCCTTCAATTCCAGATTTTGCTTCTATACCTGGAATTTCTTTCCTAGCTCCGATACAGAATCTGTT
>JARUKP010000063.1:0-15360 GCA_029874955.1 Octopus insularis | reverse complement strand
GATAGCTAGATAGATAGACAGATTGATGTGTGTGTGTGTGGAGAGAGAGAGAGAGAGAGAGAGAGAGAGAGAGAGAGAGGGGGGGGTAGTAATTGTAAGAGATACATTATTTCTAACACAGTAGGTTGTGCCACCATATAATAGTGTCTCATCCAATAGTAATACATTAATAGATAAAATACGTGTCACTAGAGTGATAACCTGGTGTGGCAACATTGATCCAAATATTTCAATTTCTGTATCGTAGTACAGCAGGTGTGATATCAGCTCGTAAAATCTGCGAGGAGGCTGGATTTCCTAGTTGGTGCCATTTCAGTGAGATTCTCCCATTAATAACATTCAGAAAGCTATAAACGTCACAGCAGTTTTTACCATAGTGAATTTAATTATAATGTTTTTGATCCTTGTGAAGTGAGAGAAACTATGTGGTTAATTATATTTTACTCTCAAAATATATTCTACTTTCAATATATTTTATGAGAAGACGGCCTCCGGTTCTAATATTATAAAGGATTCCATATGTAAAATGATTCCGCATATGTTAGTGTGTGGTAGTTTATGAAGCGTAAATGAATTATGAAAACAATTCCAAAAAGCATTGCAAACTACTTGGGAGAATAAGTATAAACAGGAAAATAGAACAAAGTTGATTTTTTTTATTTAGTATGTCACAGATATCAGGTAAGCAATTCTCTTTTCAATGTGTAAATATAACCCGGAAATATATAAGTAGATATAGATTATAGATTATAGATAATAGGTGTAGATTTATATAGATTAAAATGTTTGAACGAAAATTCATTGCTCATTTGTGGAAATTGGGGCTGAAAATCATGCTCCATAAGATATCTTATGTGTGTTCAAGCAGAAAATGAAGTTAAAAAGTGTGTTGTGTAGCGCAGCTAGTGAGTGTAACAAGATAAAGCAAAGGTCTTCATTTGATTTTTATATCTCTTAATAACGTCATATTAAGATGACATTATTTAATAGCAGGTTTGTGAAATTTCGGTCTGAATTTCTCATGATGCAGATTTAATAAAGGCTTGTCTTGTTTACAGTATTTTCATATGCTACCAATGCGCAAAAATATCGAAGCGGGGAGCGATTTCTGCAGAAGGCATTTTTGTAAGGAATACCTTCAATGTATATCCATGTTCTTTTCGAAAGTTAACTGAATGGATAGCAGTGGTTATACACATATTCCAAAGTTTGAAAAACTCATGAAGGAGATTTGAGTGATTTGCTGAATTTCTTGAAGTTGAACTTTTGGTGACAACTGACAGAGGAAAGAGGGTTCCACTAACTACCAACATTCTTTGGAACAGTGTGGCATTTGTGATTTTATCTTCTGTCTCTCTGTATCTGTTAGTAATAAGTATGGTAGTCATCTACACATGCCATTGTCTTAGCATGCTAGTAAGAGCTAATTTCTAGTGGTAGACGAAACTCAGTAGGCGATTTTCCTTTCAACCCTATTGTTAATCTTTGCCTTATCAGTTATTCTGAATTAGAATCAAAGCAGTGTTAGAGTATAAATTCAGTACTGAATTTCATCTCCCCAAGAACATGTGAAGATGTGTATGTCAAGTACATATATCTAGTTTAGAAGAAGAACAAGATTATCAGTTGGTGAACTCCCGCAGTATCAACCGATCGATATAATTAAATGACCAGTGCATCTGACAGGATACCAGATCTCACAGGCAGAACTTGTTTGTGGTTGTGTAAAAATGTGTGCGCGTATTTTTTTGCGCGCGCGCGTGTCTATATGATGCCTGAAATTATGCGTTGTCCACAATAAAAGAGAAGACCTATTGGTGTACGTGACAGACAGGAAAGAGATTCCTGACTAGAGATGCTGCAATCTGTCAGTAGTTAGACTGATTGGAGAGCGGATGTCGAGTTGTTGAACGAGTAGTATAGGTTGAAGGAAATACCACAAGGTGGATGTGTCTTGTTGCAAAAGATTTAGAATTCCGTCACTAAAGCTGTTGACGTATCCAGGGATGTCTTACAGAATAGTCATTACGATTTGTGGGAAGAGGTAGGGAATTTTGAGTAAAGGCCTATGCTAGATACAACTTATCTAATCTTAAGTTTGTATTAACATTTTCAATTTTTATTAAGTTGGTACTTTGTGGAAGTATGCTGCTTCTAGTAGTAAAATTGTTTTTAAGCTCAGTAACAATTATTCGATAGTTACACCAGACTGCCTAGTTGATATTTATGAAGTCGAAGTTAATGTAGTTGGTAATCTGTCTATATAATTCTCTGCTGTTAAGCCTTCGTGTTAGATTGCAGAAGATTTAGAGGGACAAGGAGAGGGAGAGAGAGACAGAGAGAGACAAACAGACAGACAGGCAGACAGGCACAGAAATTCTTTCCATATGTAAGCGGGAGAAAAATGAGTTATATGTGATACATGTTTCAAAAGTTACAAATTGACTTGTAGAAACGTTTCAGAATTGTATGTATTTTCGAATGCTGAAGTTAAGTCAATTTAAGCATTGCAAGTTTGATACAGAGATAAATTTGGGAGAGTGTACGTTGAGAAAGCATTCTCAAAATGTTGTCTCATTAGGCTTAATGAATTACTTGAACTTTTCAGTAAGTACTGCTTTCCTATAAACAGATCCTTTCCAGAACTTAATGATGCATTCCCTGAACTTAGCTGTCTCATTCCCTTTCATAATCGTGGAGATGAACTGAGTATCATCCATACCATTTTTTACTGTTTAATATTGCACAATGTTTTTTGACGTTTTAGTTACATAAATCAAAAACTGTTTCCAATTTGTACCCAGTTTATGACTGTCGTGTTTACATAAAGAAAATCTGCATTACAATTTTCTTTCCAATACTCTCATCATAGAAGAAAATCGGCTCCTGCTCTATATAATTATATGTAATTGCCATATATAGGTACGCAAAATTTATGGTTCTTGGCAACAAATATTTAGTAATAAATCCTGCTGTGAACTATAGTCATATTAGCTATTTCGGCATCACTGTTTATCTTTTGTGATATATAAACCAAGATTTCTGATTCCAAAGTGCTCATCGCTAACATTGTTCCCTACATATTATCATATATGTCTTTTTGTAAGGCGATGACCAAGCAGAATCGCCCCTCTTTATGTTTTGAGTTCCAAATCCACTAAAATCGACGCTTCCTTTCATCTTTTCGGAGTCGATTAAATAGCTTTGAGTTGATCACTGGGGTCAATGTAATTGACTAGCCCCTTTCCAGGCCTTGTGACTATAGTAGAAAGAATTATCATATATTTTATTATGAATAGTTCTATTGATTCTTCTTAATTTATTTTCTGCTGGGAAAATGAGTCTGGTCGTAGAAACTTTTTAAAGTCTCGGCTTAAGACACTTGAAATTTAAACAACTTTATCTCCTTGGTTTAATTTGAAGTATGCTCTGAAGTTGTTTCTATATTTATTTGCCAATTGTTGTCTAAGTAGCGTAACTCAGACATTGGATAATTATTGACTGACAAAATAATTTCAATGCTGAATTAACATTAGGGTCGATACGATTGAGTAAACCGTTGATTATCTCACCCAATCATATACCAATCAAATGAGATCCCCCAGTTAGAAGTATTTCATTGAATATATATAAGAGTGTATTTATCACGTTATACCATTAACACCTATGAGATGACATTGATATCTGTGTGAAATCAAGATGGAAATAGCGACCTTAGTGACCTTTGTTTGGCTTTGTCATGTGCGATGGGTCTGAAAGTGCTTCCTTAATGAAACATGAACTTAAATAAATAATATATGATAAACGATAAATATAATACTTATGTATAGTACTATAATATAAATGATTATTTTGAACATTGGAGTTTTGAATTCACTATTCACTCAATCTGAAATGGTATATGTCGGTACTTCATATTACTAACCGTTGCTATATTGGTTTTCTTACAGCTACTTTTGATACACACGTAGAAAACTTTAATAGGCAAGATAGTCGCCCAAACAACTCGAAACTTTATGATACTTGCTAGTCTTCTTCGGTTCTGTAATTAGAACTCAAGAAAATTATTTGTATTAGCTACTGTGTAATAACAATCTAATTGTTCGAAGGCGTCTGACAATAGGCAGATATTTTATTCGACTATGGGAATAATCCCTGCTTGCAATGAATATATAATCTGTAGGGCGATTCTGTAGGGATATCAGGACAGAATAACTGCAAAATAGAGAAGTGAAAAAGAAGTGAGGCTGTGTGGGAGAGGGAAGAGAGGAGACTTATAGGAAAGAAAGGAAGAAAAAAACTGGATGAAAGAAAGAAAGAAAGAAAGAAAGAAAGAAAAAAAAGGGAGATGGGTCAGATTTAAACTGTTCTTCAGGAGAAAGAGAGTGCACATAAACTTCGAGAGAAAATGATTCTCACATAGGAAATAAAATAAATCTCTATTCTGTGGAAGTGATATTTTGACGTAAGTTACTCTCTAAAGGAGCGCATGTATTTGATGTCAACAAATTATGTTTAAGGAAATAGCAATTAATTTTTATAGTGCTGTGTTTCATGTAATGCATCACGGCTTTGTAGTGTTCAACTTTCTTTTATTTTTCAATTACTTTTTTATTATGTTCTCAAATTACTTTTGTATGTAATCGCAGAAAATAACTTCTTTGGATGTACATTTATAGGCAATCGTAGTATTTTTTTCCTTTATTGTTTTGATATCTTTAAAGTTTTATTCTCCTGAAACATGCTGTGTTTTTAATGTATTCTGTCAAATTTTATAACAGCACACACCAAAAAAAAGTAAGTTCATTGTTTGAGTGCATTTGTATGTTTGCGTGAGCAATAGCCATCTATTAAGTACAGGATTATCTGCCGACGGAATATGAGTTCAAATTCACTTTATGGAGCGTTACACTTTCTTTTGCGACTTAAGTTACCACGTACGAAAACCACCATTATTTTATCTTTCAGTGTAGTAAAAGCAATATGTAAAACATAGTTGATTTTTTAGAAGGTAGCACTTATAACTTGGTATGGACTATATAAGAAATAATATATAAGAAACATTAGTGCAAGGCATGAGTGAATATAATTGAAAGTGAATATTTGCCATATAGATTTTTGCGCACAAATTTTCGAAGACAAGCTACACATTGCCATAATTCACTGAGGTGTCCCGAATCTTAATCATTATAGATTATTGTCCTATCAAGAGTCATATTTTTGAATCAGTAAGTTAAGTAACGCTTTGCGGTGTTGTTGACTTTAGAAACTTCTTGGACATTTTCACTTCGTCGATTTTAGATAGAAGAAGAATAAAACGTAATTTTTTTTTTGTCTATGTACATATTGTCATAAGTAAGTCTAAGGTGGAGGTCATATATGAATACACGTACATGCTGCAACACTGTTGCCTACTACTAATATTACTACTATTATGTGTATGTGTGTATGATAGCAGCGTGCAATTAATACGATACCAATGGTTTCATACAAATATATTCACAACTTCTCAAGGGTACTTTGAATGAAGATTTTACCATTGCAACGCTGTTGAAGGAGATAGCAGACATGCTCATTTTTCGGTTTTAAAGTACTCAGAGGGTGGCTTTACAAGGAATCATTGTTTAAAGACTACAATTTAAATGAATTAGGTTTAACTGGGTTTAATTCTTGATTGCGCTCCATCTTTTCTACATCTGTATGACAAAAATGAGTAAAAGAATAAAACGTGTCGGTAACGTAACATTGCATTGCGTTATTTCTCTGTCATTGAATCTTATCAGAATATGTTTGTTACAAGTGGCTTTTGAAAATGAAAGAGGGTGGACCTTCATATAAATTATTATCATTGAAAAATGCAGAGTTGTTTTGGCATGCCATTGTGCTATGTTTTTGCGAATGCAGGCTTGTCTCTGCCCCAACAACATGAATGAAACACTTTTGTTGCTGTTGTTGTTTTGCTAAACTTGTCACCATAAGTATTCTCAGAAATAATACGTTCTCTCCATAAATGTCAATAGTTTCCCTTTTAAAGATTTTGTAGTTTGCTGGCTTTTAGTATATTTTGTGTTACGCTTCGGGTTTTTTCTATCATCTATGTCATCATGACAGTTAAAATTAAACCTATGAACATACTTTTCTTTGATTCAACCCTTTATAAGCTGACTTTCAAAGGGAAATATTTATGGTGTCATACAGTTTCAACTTGTTGTGACCAAACTCCAGAACGCATCAAATACACATTGAACGGATCAAGTTTCAAGAATACATTGATAATAATTAAATTCAACCAAATATTTAGAGAAACAGAAATGTAAAAGAGGAAAAAAGTGCATATGAAATTGCAAATCAAATGAAAATATTTCCGATATGACCTTAAAGTTAAAGAATGACCTTAAAAAATTCCTTTTTTTTGATGATGTAAAAACTACGTATCCTCTCTGTATTATTAATGTTATGTCTGTGTATATTTCTGTGTGCTACCTTATGTTTGAACATATGTTAGTCTCAGCGTGGGTATTTGTGTATGTTTGTGTTCATTCGCACGTTTGTCAATGTGTGTGTCACTGTAAGCATACATACTTTTCCTTATGTATAATGCAATGAACGAATGCATGATCTTAATTTCACTGGGTTGATTATAACTTCAACGTGTTTGTTTTTTAATCTGTTATGATTTATTTTTCGTTAGATTGAATTTCTTGAAAATTACGTACTCTTGTTTATGAAGTAATAGATTGATGAAAAATTTATTGATTTCCCAGTCAATAAGCTGTCTAAGACATTGTGTCATGGATTATATTATATTAGAAGTTTATATTAAAGAAAAATGCCTTTTATCACAGGGTATGCGAATATACTATTGCGATTAACATTATGGCAGATAAGTCGTCTGGTTATCTGTTATTAGCAGACAACGGTGGCTTAAATGGCTTAAACCTGCAGATATATTGATTTTAGAGACCTTCCCATTATTAGATGGATAGAGAAGGAAGTTAAAAATAATAAATAGGCTTTTCGTAATTCAAGTGAGGTAAAAAAGCATTAAAATGCAATTGGAATGTCGGTTTGCATCAGGTTTTAATGAGAAAAAATTTACGGGTCATTCTATAACTAGAAATAACATCCGAATAACCTTCACATCACACTCTACAGTCGTTTCAACGGTGGATATAATGGAAGGTATTGTTCTGCCAAGAGACAGTATTGTCCTGGCAAATACTATCTGCGGAAATATTAGCTGTAAAATTAACCAAAAAATTAGTAGTAAAAATAGTAGCAGTAAAATAGCAGTAAAAATAGAAGTTTTAGTAGTAACAAGAGCAAATAAAATAGTAAAAATTTTATTATTAATAACTATAATCATATAGTTAATAATAATGGCTTCTTTCATTGCAAATACTACACCTTCTCTTCCTTCACCCCCTTCTCCTCCTTCTCTTCCTACTAGTACTACTACTATCAAAAATAATAATGCTTTCTAATATAGGGATACGGAATGAAATTTTAGCTCTCAATATGCAGTTATTTAATCAAGCAATCCAAAAAGGATGAAGAGTAGAAACCGACATCAGCGAAATTTGAACACAGAACGTACTAACTATAATGCTTTACCGGAGTTGGCGTTATAGTATTCCAACAGAGGGCTACAACAGCGTCGACGAGGAATTACCAAAATCCAAGAGGATTTAACAAACGCACGACAAATTAACAAACTCACAAGGAGTAACGAAACTCACAATTTTTTTTTGTGCGAAACTTGGGGTATACCAAACCGTAAAATTATGGAAAAATTGTTGGCCAGTTTGCTCGAGTTGCACAAACACCAATAACAACAGTAGCTACAACTTCAAGAACAACACAAGCAACAACATCAACAATTTCTATTAGATACAAATGCTGCAATTACTGAAGAGCAAATCGTCAGAAAACGCTGGTAAGATATTTGCGCCAGATTATGTTGCAAACTCGATAATAGAGTTTAAGTATGTACTAGACGAAGGAGTTATCTACGAGGCGTACTATAAAAAATACGAACAAACCTTCACTAAAAAGTGCAAAGATTGGGACGATGATATGAAAACGCGTCTAATCTTTAGAAAGCTGGCTGCAGAAGAACATGAGTGCTACAGCAATTACGTTCTGAAAAAAATCCCATCTGACAAACTTTAAAAATACAATAGACATATTGTGTAAAATTTTTAGCGTGAAAAGCTCGTTGCTCAATATACACTGGAAATGCTAGAACCAAGAAAAGAGCAATGAGGAGGACCACATTGCATATGCTGGCAGAGTTAACAAAGAATTTGAAAATTTCAAACTGGCCAAATTAACGCCAGATATGTTCAAGCGCCTGATATTTACTCAGGGAATAACTGCAGAGAAAGACACAGAAGTAAGAAAAAAAAATTCTCGGTAAACTGGAATATAACCAAGCTGTAACCTTACAAGTATCAGAAGAGTGTGAAAGAATAGTAAATATAAGACACGGCACAGAGAAATTTGAGCATAAAAATTCTTCCCAAGAGAAACATGTGCGTCAGAGAATACGAATGCAAAGTATGTGCTAAATACAGTACAAATAGACAAAGAATCAGGAAACAAACCCATGTTTTGCATGTAGAGGACTACGCCTGAGAAAAACTGCCCATTTAAGAAAGTGTAATGTTTCCGTTGCGGGAAAATTGGACACATAAAAGCACACTGTAAAACCAAGATGACAAAACTTTGGAACAAACAAATCGAATAAACAAGTTGTCGTCGAAAGGAAATGGTAATATAACAAAGAGGAATTTTGCAAATGGGAATAATTGAAAATACAATTAGACACTGAAGGTGATACTACAATTGTGAATGAAGAAGCTTGGAAGTATATTGCTAAGTCGGAATTAAGCAAATCTAAGAAATTATCATACAGTGTTACGGGTAGTAGATTGTATTTTGTTGGTGAATTTTTGTGTAATCTGACATTTCGGGATCAAATGAAAGTGGCAAAAGTATATGTGTTAAAAAATTCAGTTAATCTATTCAGCACAGAGTGGATGGAACTCTTCACATCGTGGAATGCGCCCATAATTGTTTTGTGTAGGAATGTAGTCGGTTCAGTTGAAGGTTTGAATGCGACTGAGTGACTGAAACTAAAAATGGAACAATCATTTTCAAGTGTTTTCTCAAAGAAACTGGCCTGCTGCAAGAAAACGAAGATAAAAATTGCAGAGAAACTAAGTGCAACACCTGTATCTAAGCCAAAATGGAATGTACCATTCGTGGCAATTGAACAGGTAAGGTAAATAAGGAACCTGAAAGATTTGAAAATCTAGAAATAATCGTGAAGACGGACCACTCAGACTAGGTAGCACCTACTCTCTACGTAAAAATGGAAAATAGTAAGTTAAGATTATTCAACGGGGTTGAATGATTGCTTAACCTCACATAACTATTCATTGCCGAGTCCTGAAGAAGTTTTCGCAAAATTGAATGGAGGGAAATTCTTCTCAAACTTAAACCTCTCGGTGGTATATCTACCAATCCAAGTAGAAAATAGTTCTTCGGATTTTTGTTTCTTCGGATTTTGGTAGTAGGTATGTAGCTCCTTGTGTCAGTCAGGCAAGTATTTGTTCTGTGTTCAAAATGACATCAGTTAGCGATGCAACGAGCTATTGGTGTAATTCTGTCAGACAATTCAACCAGAAGTTTGGGATATCGGTCTAGGCCTAAAGTTTTCCACTTATGAGAATTTGTAAGAACACAAATTAGCTCTTCTACACCTATTGCTTCTTCAACGTCATCCAGTCAGCTTTGTCTATTTCTTTTGCACTTAATCTAACGCAAAATTTGCCACGAAGGAGCTTTTCTTGCCATCTTTTTATCACGACCCGTGGCTGTTCCAGTTTTAGTTTGGATTGCAATTGTTTTACTGCTTTTCTTCGTAGTTGCTAGGTAGTATAACTTCTTTTTTCTATTTGTCAGCTTCCTTAAAGACTGAAAACAATTTTTTTTTTTGTTTTGATTGTGTTTTGTGGCTATTTCTATTAGTTTTCCTTGCTTCTGAAGTAGCTATTTTTGTAGTCCTATGGTCGTCATTTTGTAATAGTTTTCTAGCTATATAAGGCATCAACCACCTTTTATACGTTGTATATATGACCTTTCTATGTCAGATTTTCTGTGGCGCATCCTAAATCTTGTCATTATTTTTTTTTGTTTCCTATCTATTTTTATTAGTTCATTTAGTGTCCAGTTAAGGATACTGTAGCTGTAACTTATTACAGGGACGGTTGGAGTGTTGATTTCTTTCAATTATTATTATTATTATTGTTATTATTATTATTATTATTATTATCACTGATACTTTTCATATACTCACAACCGATTAGACTGATGGTAAAAATTGTTAACATTAGATGCCAAAATCCCCCCTTGGTATCTTAGCTGTTCCTAATAATTCTGTTTTCTGGAGCTACTCTAAACTAGTATATATGCATATTTCCTTTATCGATTTATTCAAATTTTTAACGATACTTCGTAATTCACAATTCACTACATACATACATTTTACTCGCATTCTTTTTTGCCTCTGTAAATCAACGGCTATGTCCTGACACTTTTCTATTTTTTTTTTTTTTTTTGTATATCTCTCCTATTGACTTTCTCTTCATTCGGTACTGTAAATTCAAATTATCTAGCATTTCTATCTTTTTCCTAGTACTCTTAAATCAGGTGTTGTAGCTTCAATCCCTTTGTCAGTCTGAATGTCAAAATGTCACATCTTATGTTTCTGAATTTCTAGCACTATATTTCTTACTTTACAGAATCTTACTCTGTTCGTGTTCATACCACTTATCAGTATGATTAAATCCTAACTTTCTACATAACTCAAGGTCTACATGTCATTTCTTGTATTCCCTCTGTGCCAGTATGCTACCTTCGTTAACAATTTCTTCTTTTGATTTACACAACTTCCATTGGGAGTTTATCTGCTTTTAGTCTACCTTGGCTTTTATCTAATTGTCCGCAATACTTGCCTTGTTCTGCTACTAACAATCTTTTTGTTTCCCTCCACAGACTTCCTATATGCAACCATAAACATGTGTCATTATTACTATTTTCTACCACTATCTTTGAGAATCTACCATGCACAACCTTCTCTTGCGAGTCAGATAGTCCTTTTTTTTCTCCTTTCTAATCCCACTTGGCTTTCGGTTTCCTTGTTACTCTTCCAGCTGTTAATGAATTGTTCTCTCTATTACTTATATAAGAGGTTATATCTGCTCTAGCTAACTCTACACAGTATTCAACTGATATTAAACATCTACCACCTTCCTAGTCATGCTACTCCTCTTCAATGAATTCTTCCATTCATATTGAATTCCTTTCTAGTTGTTCTGCCTAGATTTGTTAATTCAGATTTTGTCGAATTTCCAAAAGCTGGCGAATATTTACCTAGTGATAAATCCCTAGAATATACATCTTTCATTTGATTCAGTGATTTAGCTTTGACTTACTTAATGCCCCCCCCTCTAACGTATTCCTTCTCAATTTTCGATTTCATTTCCGTAGCTAGTACTTTCTCAGATTCTAATACCCTTAGATACTTATAAGGTTCAGTGATTCTAAGGTCTGGTTATCAGGTAATTGAATGCCTTCATTTCTGACCACCTGTCCCATTTTGATGACTAATATTGCGCGCTTATGAGGCGGGGAGCTGGCTGCATCGTTAGCACACCGGGCGAAATGCTTAGCAATATTTCATCTGTCTTTATGGTCTGAGTTCAAATTCCGCCGTGGTCAGCTTTGACTTTCAACCTTTCGGGGTCGATAAATTAAGTACCAGTTACGTATTGTGGTCGATCTAATCGCCTGCCCCGACCAACCAAGATTTCAGGCCTTCTGCAAAGAATAGAAAAGAATATTGCGCGCTTATGTATGCAAAATCACAAACCCATATCTTTGTTCAAGGGTCTTACAGTTTGTATTAAGAAATCTATCTTTTTTTTTTTTATACTTACTAAAAGCGTCATATCATGAATGTAGAGCAAATGGTTATTTTTCTTTTACTATCTCCAAACAGATACCCTGTCTTTGCTTTGTTAATGCTAAATTGAGTGGGATTAAAGACAACACAAATATCAAAGGAGATACCGAATCACTCTATGAAATTCCTCACTTGATATTAACTTTCCCTAATGCTGTGTCACCTAGTAGAGATCTACTTTCCATTTCTTCTTGCTGTAGCTAATTAACTCTCTAATATTGTTTACAATACTGAAGAATCTCAAACATTCGCTTATCCATGAGTATGGAATCATATTATAGGATTTCTTCCGATATATCCGTGCTATTCTTAAATTTTTCTTCCTGGATTTCATTTCTTGTAGGAGTGCTGTGTCTATATATAATAGATCGTGCATTCCTTTAGCCTTCTTTCAATAACATTTCTTTTCTTCTGAAAGTATATTCGGGTATCATCATCTTCATCATCATCATCAGCAGCAGCAGCATCATCATCATCATCACCGAACTCTCATGATCATTATATTGTCTTTGCTGTATTTGTTCCGGCTTATTATACAAACTAAGCATAGATTCCTGTATTTTCTTTCCGGGTTTAGTTAAATAAATTGTCATCATGCAATATCTTCGATTCTATCGTCTAATCCCACCCCTCAAAATTGCTGGCTTTGTGACTAAATAAGAAATCATTATTATTATTATTATTGTTGTTGTTGCCAAGGCGGCGAGCTAGCAGAATCGTTACCTCGCTGGACGAAATGATTAGCGGTATTTCGCCCGTCGCTCCTATCCGATTTCAAATTTCAGCGAGGCCGACTTTGCCTTTAACTTTACGGGTTCGATAAATTAAGTACCAGTAGTGTGCTGGGGTCAATCTAATCGACTGGCTTCCTCTCCCAAATTGCAGGCCTTGTGACCATATTAGAAAGGATTGTTATTCTTGTTGTTGGTATTGCTGCTTCTACTGTTGTTATTGTTTTATTATTGATAAAGTTGATGTCGTCTTCTTGTCATCGACATCATCATAATAAATCAAATAGAAACAAATAATATTAATAATGATTATGTCACCAAAATTGGATCAGGTTTTGTCGATTAAAATAACTAAATTATAGACGGAAATTCTCCAGGTGTTGTTATCTTTCATCTCTTATATAAGAAAATATTACATGTTGTTCATGATAGCGTAGAGCGGTTAATGTCGTTTACTTTCGTTAGTGGTAAAAGACGTATTAACTCAATTAACTGCATTCCTATTGGTGATAAAACTTATGTGATAAGAAACAAATGTGTTCTCAGATGTATATAACACTAATAGTGTTAATAGCTTTACCATTACATGATGTATGCTCGTGCGAATGAATGGCATATGGTGATAATTATGATAGATTAATCCCGGCGTGGAAGACATTTTATATTCACAATACTCGATCTGATATCTTGAATCTCATAACCTTCTTATATTAGAAAGTTTCATATAAATGATTTTTTTCATTCCAATTGTTGCAAGTAATATTATTTATTAATCACAAATAACTCGAGAAATCTTAAATAAATTTGTAAATTTACCACTAACTGATGCATATATATATATATATATATATATATATATATATAATAGAAACAGGTTTCAAAACAAAAGACTACACATGGTATAAATAGGGGAAACTTAAAAAGAAACAAAGAAAATGCACATTAGGTATAAAAGTAATGGCTATTTTTTTTTTATAAAAGCAAAGATATATACATACAAATAAGTGATTTGAGGTGGAATTAAGTAGTATAAAAATCATTATTATGTGTCATTATAGAAAATTAAAGTCATACTGATTTCGTCAGAGCTGATCACTAACTTTGAATCAACACCGATTTACAAACGGTGTTGGGTCTAATTGTACCTGAGTTAAAAGATTGCATGCAAGGGAGGTAAGCAGTTCTGAAATTGATGCAATTAAGTTAGATATGATTACTAGAATATGAATGGTATAAGAGATGTATGATGATATTGGTATTACTAATACCAACAATCCCACTAATCCTCATATATCCTATATGCCATTCATATTCTACTAATTCAAACAACACAGAAGTAAATAGACACCCCTATAATCGTTTAAACTTATTTAAATCTGAATTTATACTTTCAAATTATTTATTAATTACCATAATATGAATATCTAATATTTAGTAGACAAGACCTTTGCGTTTTTCGATGCAAGGTCCCTGTTAGACATCTACAGATCAATTGACGAATAGAGTCTTGAAGAATTTCTCACCAAGTTTCATGCAGTAATTTTTAAAATCTGGCTTTGAGGATGCGCTCTTGTTTTTTTGCGAAATGTCCTGTCTATTATGCTCAGAGGTGTTTTACAGGGTCAATAATTGGTAAATTGCTTGGTCATGGAGGCTTTTCAATGCCATTCTCTTCCAACCAATCTTAGGTCTCTTTAGCTGTTGACAAGCAGCCCCATCTTCCAAAACAAGGTCTTCTTTAATTATTTCAGCGCTGGAGAAGATTCGTGGAGCCTTTTCTACTATATGAACACATATTTATATGAGTTATGTTTCCCTCACACACCTTCAGCGCTGATCGACCACTGTTCCAAATTACTCCAGATACCATCATAGAATAGCCACTGCGTTCCATTGTTGCCTGCAACTTTTTCACACCAACTTTTTGATCACGAAGTGTTCAGACCTACAGTCGACCGCTGTCAGAAAATACAGCAAATCTGAACTCATTAGAGAATATGTTAGTGTCTCAAATTACTAGTGATTTCTTCACTATCTTACTGGCCCAACCTTTTCTCCACTTGATAATGAGTGGTCGAAAAAGTGGCTGCCTTTTTGCTGCTCTACCATAGCAGCGAAGTTTGTGGAGATACCTTACATCAACTTGTTTTGCTGTGTCAGAAGCCTTAGAACGCGGACTAAGCTCCACATTTTTCTTAACAAAGTGAAGCGTCCTGTCAGAAGCCCCTGGTCGATCTTGGTGAGGTGATGTTGACTCCTTCCTCTCTCTGGTGAATTGCACAATCACTCTGTTAATTGTAGAAAACGGGATCTCAACGTTTTCAACGATTTTACGCACAGTCCTCGTTCAGATTTACCCACAATACAGACTCTTTGAAATTCGGACAGTTCCAGGTCTCATTCTGTACGCGGTATGATTAAACAGACCCATTCTGAAAATGAAACATAAAAATGTAAGTTATTAAAAAAAAATAAGCCGTTTCAGGTTAAGCAGAAAACGATGTTTTATGGGCTGTCTATTTACATTTGTTATTTCTGTCGCTCACACATATAATCACGCAATTAAAAATATAAAAATTTGTGTGGGTGTGGGTGAGT
>JARUKP010000062.1:0-15365 GCA_029874955.1 Octopus insularis | reverse complement strand
AGATACATTCTCTCAAGGTGAGACTAATATAATATGATATATACGTGTCACCATCATAATTTTATATTTTGTTTTTCTGTTGTCATGAGTAAGACTTGTTTTACAATATCTTATCACTTGACCCAGTCTTTTGTCATTTAGTACATGCCACAACAAAACTGCCATCATTGTTGTTTTGTATGTCACATTTTATTGTTTGTTGATTATTTTTTTACAGCTAACACCAACCTCTTTACAACATGGACTGGGTGTATTTTAGCATGCTTCAAGTAGTATCTTGATAGACTGTCTACAGATGGACTAAAAGCTCCCATCTACTCTGTATATCAGTGTTTACATTCAGAGTCAGTTCTTCTAGACAAATCGCCCACACTGCAGCTTGAGGAATCTCTCCTTTATTGTCACTGTTTGTTCAGGGTGCCTGACTGCCTTGAAGGACCACTTTCACTACGGCTGATAAATCATTTCTCTACATAATAAATGAAGTGAACTTAGCTAATAAATTCCCATTGGTATGTCACAGTCACTGGGAACAAAAAAGTCTCTGTATTATAGAGTAGAGGGGGTTGAGCTAAAAAACAATTCACACAATTATCTTCATTTAACATCTGTTTGCCATGCTAGCATGGGTTTGTCAGTTTGATCAGAGCTGGTAAGCCAGAGAGCTGCTCCAGTCATCTGTTTTTGGCTTGGTTTCTATGACTGGACACCCTTCTTAATGTTGACCACTCTACATAGTGTACTGGATGTCTTTATATGTCACTAACACTGGACACAACCACAATTTCACTTAGCTTTTTACTATATACACAAGACATGACATGTTTTGGGGAAGGACTGGTCGATTCCATCAAGCCAGTGCTAAACTGGTATTTATTTTATTGACCTAAAATTGATGAAAGGCAAAGTTGACCTCAATGACATTTGAACTCAGAGCATAAAGCCAAAAGAAATGCCATCAAGCTTTTTGTCTGGCACAGTAAACAATTCTGCCAGCTCACTGCCTTAACCTTTTCATTACCAATCTGGCTGAAATTGGCTCTGGCTCTGAGTACAAATGTCTTATTTTCATAAGTTTTGAATTAAAATCTTCTACCAAACCTTAGCCACAATTTATGTTCCTAACACTAGCTTAATGATAACCAAGTCATTTTACTAAATTCTTTGCTATATTTAAAATAATTGAAAGAAACACAGAGCATCTAAAAATAAATACACTAACGAAAGGGTTAAACATAATAAATTAGTACCTAAGATTTTAATATAAATTACATTAGTCATTATAATCACTCATTTAAAACACAAAAACATGCTCAACAATGAGTCTCAAACCACAAATCTATCATTTGCCAACAAATACATTGCTGTTTATACAACAGAGTTTTTGTCTCAATTTTAAAAAGAAAAGAACTATAAATATTTTATTTGTTATTTAATCTTTTTGTCTGACTCATATTGTGTTTATATATTGTCTTTCATATCCCCATAACTTAGCAGTTCAGTAAGTACTAAACTTTAAAAATCAAGTACTAGGATCGATTTGTTTGACTAAACCCTTCAAAGCTGCGCACCAGCATAGCCAGTCCAGTGACTGAAACAAGTAAAAAAAAAGAAAGAAAATATTTTAAAAAATAACACATCTCATTAAAAAAAAAAAAAAGACAAAGAAACAATATCCTTAGAGTTCTGCAGGAATACCCACCCATTAGTAGAACCAAAGGTGATGGGGAAAAGGTTTTAAAATAACCCACCTTTACCAATTTGTAGGCAGTCTCCATACCATCTTTGTAAGCTTTCATTTCCTCTATCTGCTCCTGTGCACCTATAAGGAGTCTGAAATAAACCAATTGGTTTCTTATAAAATAAGAAAGAAACAGACACAAAGTTTATTTGGAGGTAAACAAGCTAATATAAACAGTTAATGCTTTAGCATTCAGATTTACTGTCAAAGGTAACAATTATTCACATTGTTTTTGAATTAATAATGCATTATCTTATAGTTTCAGGATTTCAATGAAGTGACTTCTTTATTTTTAGAATGACATTGTAGGGTAGGTGTGAGAGACTGGACCTGGACAGCTTGAACATAAATATTTTGTCCAGACATGGCTGATTTAAGTGTTAAAGGGTGAAGGTGGTGGGCAGAATAGAACATGATATACAGAGATAAGTACAAGGTTTCTTTGGAGGTAAACAAACAAATACAAACATTTAACCTTTAGCATTTAAACCAGCCACATCTTACCCAAATACTTCCCGTTTTATGTTCAAACTGACTAGATCCACTCTTTCACACTGACCCTACAATGTCATTTTAAAAATAAACAATTACATCATCAAAATCTAAAAGCTATGAGATAATGAATGATTAATTCTTTTGAATTAATGTGACTGTCGTTACATTTGACAGTGATCTGAATGCTAAAGTGATATGGTGGCAGAGTGAGACAGAATAAAATATATGGCAATAGAACATAGTTTAAAGGGTGTTATAGGTTCAGTTTTATTGCATAGGAGATGCTTCAAGTTCAGTCCCACTGCACAGCACCTCCTTCAGGTTCAGTTCCATCATGAATATATTTGTGTGTGTGTGTGTGTGTGTGTGCATGTACCTGTGTGAATGTATACAACCTGCTCTAAGTTACAGCTACAAGCAGTTATAGTGGCATTTGTTGTGGGAGATAAGAAGTCTGCTTCCTAATCAATTGGTTCTGGGTTCAGTTCCACTACATGTCACTTTGGGCAAGTGCCTTCTTTTATAGCCTTAAGCTGAGCAAAAGCCTTGTGATGAATTTGGTAGGCAGAAACTGAAATAAGCCTGTTATATATATATATATATATATATATATATATATGTGCATGTATGTGGTTGTCCCCCCCACTGCCACTTGACAATCAGTGTTAGTGTATTTACATCCCCATAACTTTCCAGTTCAATAAATGAGATCAATAGAATAAAAAAAAAAGTACTGGATTTGATTCATTTAACTAAAATCCTGCAAGGTAGTACTCCAGCATGGCTAGAATCTAATGACTGAAACAAGTAAGAGATAAATCATCTAACTAGCTCTGTACTTTCTAAATCTGGACTAAAATATAGAAAATCATCAACATCATCATTTAACATTCACTTCCCATGCTAGCATGGGCTGGAAGCTTCTACAGTATCCAGCAAACCACAGGGCTGTAGTGAGTTCCAGTGTTGTCTTGAGCATGCTCATTTTTGGTGTTGAATTGTAACTGAGGATGAAAAATGGATCTATTTTCATAATTCTAATACAAGAAATCAGTGGCTTCATTCCAGCCAGTCATCAGAACTTGTTGTCAAACAAGGGCAGTTTAAACAGGTCATGTTGATGACGTTGTGAGTTTGGTGGAATTTCAAGTTGTTGTACATTGAACTTGTCCCAGATGGTCATGCCATGAACACTAACCTTAATGCTCAACAACTGAAGTGAGTGATGCGCTGAAAGCCTGCTATCATACCTAGCATTGGTAGTTGAAGATGTACACTCCTATAGCATGACAATGCCCAAGCACACTGCCAATGTGACCAAGCAAAAACTTGAGGAACTTGAGGGGTCTGGAAGTGCTGCCTCACCCTGCCTACAGTCCAGACCTTGCATTATCTGATTACCATCATTTCCAAGTCACAGCTCTTTCCATGATGAGGTCCAAAACAGGAACAAGTTTGTTACCTCTAAACCAGCCAAACAACATAAGCATGGAATTGAGTTTCTGGCACAAAAATGGCAACAGACAATAGAAGATGATGGGATATATTTAGATGAATAAATGCTTTTTGTGTGTAATCTGTTTGTATTATTCATTAAAACTCAAAATATAAGAAAACTTTTGACTGAACCTGGTAAAGGAGATACATGGTTACCCCACACTATATATAAGAGTGGGTAGGAGTGTTTGAGAGGGACAGTAAAAGTAATGATGGGGTACCAGAGCAAATTCTCAAGGCACAAGAAGGTGAGTATAAGAGAAGATATGGACAGCAGGTCATGGGAAGAGAGATTAAATACTTTTAAACTTAAAAAACTGGTAAGGGTTGGCAACAGGAAGAGCATCTGATGAGAAATATTGCCTCAAGTACCTCTCTGTTTGTCATATCAGCATATGTAGCATGGTTCATTAGGGTCCAAGACACATATTGTTGGAGTTACACAGATTTATTTAAAAAAACAGGAGGGATGCTGTTAAGAAAGGGAGTAATGGGAGGAGGTTAGTGAGAGAGTTATGGAATAATAACACAAGAGGGAGGTTTTAAAGCAAGATGAAACAGATAGACAGACAGATATGGGCAGGCAGATTGATATAGACTGATAAAAAGATACAGGCAAATAAACAGATGTAGGCAGATAGATAGAGAGGTAAATCATAATGTAGAGATTATACCAGAAAAAATGGTTACAGCACTACAAAGAACCATGAAATAATGGTAAATACAATGGAGCCAGAGTCAGATGCAATATATCCATGGTTTGTAAGAAAGGACGGATTTACCCTATTTAAATGAGGTTCCTGGACCTCTGCAACTTACTTTTTTGTAGATGATAGTTGAGTCTTCATCTCAGACAACTCATTCTGACTGGTCTGTAACTTTGTCTGTACATCAAACAGCTTTTCCTTGTGGAAGCGTATCTCTTGGTCATGTTCCAGGAATCTCTGGGAGAATATAAGAGTGAGAATAAGTAAGAACACTGAGTCAGAATATGAGTGAAAGAGATGTGAGGAAGATGTAAGAGTGTAGCTCTAGGTCTATGTTCCACATTTCTCTGAGACAGCATGAGGGAGGGAGGGAGGGAGGGATAGGAGAGGTGGTGGGTGTGTAAAACTGCTGTTCCCAGCTTTATTCTGTATTTATTCTGTATTCTCTGTAGGAGAATACATGACAGTCAGAGGGATACAAGAAATATCTGAGCTTTAAATCTTGAACATTTACAAGAATTTTAGTCATTTGTAGGAGAGACATGTAAGGGTGAAACTATCATTTAGATATCTAACTGAGAGAATGTAAGAGAGACAAAGTAAGGTGATGAGTGTGAGTAATAGATAGCATGAACAAAAGTATGAATGGCTTAGATGTGAATGAAGTGCAGTAAGTGAAGACAAGAAAGAACCTGACTTGCCAAAACGATAACAGACTGTGTGAGATTTGGAAGATAGGGGACAGAGGTGTTTCAAAGATAATAGAAAACAATGACAATGAAAGAAATAGGAAAAGATGACTAAAAAGGATGGTGATGTTGATGATAATGGTGATGTCCACAATGATAAGGATGATAACAGTGATGATGGTGATATTGATGAGGAGATAATGATGATGCTTGTGATGATGACTAAAGATGATACTGAAAGACAGTGGTGATGATCAAAGAAGAGAATGATCAAAAGTCAAATGATGATGATGATGATGATAATGACAAAAAAAAAATCTGGAAAAGTAGCAGAAGAGAAGTGAGAGTAATAAGGTAAATGGCAGTGTAAAAACATGGATGAAACAGTGTGAGGGAATAACAGTAGAAGTACCATTACCTGTTGTTTCTGGCAGTCTGAAGTCACTGCTGCTTTCTTCAAAGCAACAATCTCTGAATCCATTTTGTTTAGTTTGTGAGCCATTTCAGCATTTTCTCCTTGAAGATGCTTCTCTTTCTCATAGAGCAGCTTTAATTGTGTCCGTAGTTCCTCAGCCTTCTCCTGGCATTGCTGCAATGGTAAAATATACAGCACATGATCAACAACCAACCAAGCACAAGTAAGGAACAATGGTCAAAGACATGTTGGACAATGATAAAATATACAGGACAAGCAATAGTAAAACATACAAGGTTCATTTTGTAACTTTTCAACAGTAAGCACAGGCCTGTGTGGTAAGGTTGCTTCTCAACCACATGGTTTTGGGTTCAATCCCACAGCATGGCATCTTGGGCAAGTGTCTTCTACTAAAGCTGTAGGCCAACTAAATCCTTGCGAGTGGATTTGGTAAACAGAAACTGAAGAAAAAGCTCATTGTGTGTGTGTGTCTAGATGTCTTTCATATTGCTCAGCCTCTTAATTATTTTTCCAGTAAAGTATATTTATTCTTCTTGGTTTTCTTCACAAGAAATCAAAAAAACTGTTGTGTGATATATTGCTTACTAGATTAAACACGCATATATACCAAGCCAGTGACACATAAATGGCACCTGTATCGATGACACATAAAAGGCATCAACAATAGAAATGTCCTTCATTTCAGTCTTCCATGAAAAACATGTCAGGCCATGGGGAAATATTATGTTACTTAGAAACAAGTGGGGGTTGGCCAGGAGAAGGGCATCCAGCCATTGAAAATCTGCTTCAACAAATTCCTGGAAAAGGAGACATTAAAACAATGACAATGATAAATGATGATAAAAGAAAAGATAATTTGTTTGGGTTTTTTTCTTTCTTTAACCCTTTAGCATTCACCTTATTCTGTCAAAAGTAATGCTTTTCTTATTCACAATGTCTTGAACTGATCATGAAATATCTTGTAGTTCTAAGATTTTAATCATGTGACTGTTTATTTTTAGAATGACATTGTAGGGTTGGTTTGAGAGGCCAGATCTAGTCAGTTTGAACATAAAACAATATTTTGACTGGATATGGCTGGTTTAAATACTAAAAGATTAATCTTCTGTAATAAATACCTCTTTCTCTTGCTTTTCCAAGTTGATCTGTTTTGTGGTCTCAATCAAAGACTGTTTCAGTTTCACTTCAAGGGCTTGAACCTGAGCCTCGTATTTTGCAACATCACTCTTCCATTTCAGATATTTTGCTTCACGCACTGAAGAATCAAGTTCTTTAACTGAAATACACAAACCAACTAGTCAATCATTTAAAACTCATATTAAAAATCATTGAAATCAAAGTCCTTCACACAAACCTAAAAATAAATCTATAAGATTTCTTTAACACTTAAGGGTACCCCTTGGCACATCTTCATTCAAGCAGTGTTTGGTTTCCAACCACATGGTGTAGTGTTCAACCCCACTGTGTGACAAGTATCTCCTACTAAAGTTCCAGATTTACTTAAGCCTTGTGAGTGGATTTGGTAAATGGAAACTGAAAGAAACCTTTCTATATTTAAGAGATGAAGAATTATGTACATTATTTACAATTGACGGATATTTGTCCTCATCATGTTTGTTGTTAATACAACGTTTCAGCTGATATACCCTCCAGCCTTCATCAGGTGTCTTGGAGAAATTTCGAACCTGGGTTCTCATTCCTATAGGGATGTGGCATAGTGGTTAAGACCCCAAGATTCCAAGTTCGATTCCAGGCAGTGACCTGAATAATAATAATGATAATAATAATGATAACAACAACAACAACAACAACAACAACAAAAATACCTTAGGAATGAGGACCCAGGTTCGAAATTTCTCCAAGACACCTGATGAAGGTTGGAAGGTATATCAGCCAAAACGTTTGTGTTAACAACAAACAAGATGAAGACAAATATCTGTCAAATGTAAATAATGAACATGATTCCTCATCTCTTAAATATAGAACTGTATGATCTGGCAATGTTTCTACAGCTGGATGCCCTTCCTAATGCCAACCACTCGAGAGTTTAGTGGGTGATTTTTACGTGCCACTGGCAAGACCACACTTAGATGGTGCCTTTTACGTGCCATCAGCACGGGAGCCAGTCTGAGGACACTGGCATCGACCATGTGTGCATGGTGCTTTTTACATGCTACCAGCACATGTGGCAGTCAGGGGGCACTGCCCATGACTACAATTTCAATTTCATTTGACTCAACAGGTCTTCTCAAGCACATCATATCACCTGATACTGCAAGGGTACATTTACATGGGCCAGTCAAGCAACATGGCTGTGATATCACTTTACTTGCCAGGTCTTCTCAGTCACAGCATATCTCCAAAGGTCTTGCTCTCTTGTCATTGCCTCTGTGAGGCCCAATGTTCGAAGGTCATGCTTCACCACCTCATCCCATGTCTTCCAGGGTCTGCCTTTTCCACAAGTTCCTTCCACTGTTAGGGTGTGACACTTCTTCACACAGCTGCCCTCATCCATATGTAACACATGACAATACTAGTGCAGTCGTCTCTCTTGCACACCACATTTAATGCTTCTTATGTTCAACTTTTCTCTCAGGGTGCTTACACTCCGTCATGCATGCACATTGACATTACACATCCAGCAGATCATACTAGCTTCATTTCTTTCAAGCCTACACATGTCCTCAGCAGTCAACGCCCATGTTTCACTGCTGTATAGCATGGTAGTTTGCACACGTGCAGCATACAGTCTACCTCTCACCCTGAGTGAGAGGCCCTTAGTTGCCAGCAGAAGTAGGAGCTCTCTGAACTTTGCCCAGGCAATCCTTATTCTAGCAGCTATGCTCTTAGAGCATCTACTCCCACTACAGACTTCTTCGTCTAGGTAGTGGAAGCTATCAACTATTTCTAGTCTTTTTCCCCTGGCATGTGATGGAATCTGTTTTCTGTACATCTTCACTGTTTACTGTGCATCCTCCACACCCAAAAACTATCTTCCCAGTTAATCCTTTGATATTGCTGCTCTTCTTATGTGTCCATAGCTTACACCAAGTACATCTTATGGAGATTCTACCTATGCCTTTTCTACAGATCAAGCAGGATGACAGATGTAAATTCTCCTGGGTTAGTAATAGCATTGGAGTTGGTGAAATGGGTATATTATTGGCAGAAAAATGACTAAAGTAATTGATAAGCAAAACTGAGAGAAAAGCTGTGTAAGTGTAATCAGATGTAGTGCAAGAGAGAAAACTGAGTTGGTATGAACATTTAATAGATATGGAGGATGACAGTTGGGTAAAAAGTGCTGAATAATACTAATGGATGGAACCTGCAATAGAGGAGAACCAAAGAAGAAGTAGGGAAATTTTGATGTCAAGCTGAACTTGATAAAAGAGATGACAAAAAACTGTGACAAGCGGTGAGACAGCACTGAAGAAGAGACCTGCCCAACCAATACAAGCATGGAAAAATGGATGTAAGACAATAGTGTTAACAGACATTAAATACACTACTGGTATATTGCTATATTGCTTTTTTCCCACATGAACCACAACACAAATACAGTACACACATACTTGCATATAAAGCTTATTTTTCTTTACTCTTAGACAAACCTCCAGACAACAGTTATCAGGACAATATAGTGGGTTCAACATCAGCGAAAGCAAATATTTCAACTCCAGGTAAGTTCTCTCTCTCTCTCTCTCACCTGCAATATTAATTTATGTTATGTATGGCAATCATTGTATTTTATAATCATCACTTACCTGTTCATTTTCATCTCACGTTGTCTATCATTTTCTCATTTCCTTATTACCCATCTTCGTTATAATTTACAATGATTGCCATACATGAAATAAATTAATATTACAGGTTACAACAAAGATGTGTGAGAGACTTCGTAGTCAGGCTGGACTGTTTATCTTGTAGAAAAAATTGATGTACTGTTTGGTAGTGTGTAGAGGCAGCCGTCGGTCTTATAGAAATCAGGAAGTTCTCAGAACTGGTGATTAACTTCCCACATGAGGAAAATTGAACTGTTGCGCCAACACAATTGGACAGCTGAAAACTGATCAATATGAACAAGTTTGGCTTAATCACAAGGTCATGTGACCTACTGGAATGTAAAGGCCTGTGGATCTGATATCCTGGTATTTAAGCCTAAACAATTCACAATGAAAACATCTCACACATAATGACAGTATAAATCACTTCTGCTACAGATATATTAAAAACATATTTGTTTTATTATTTTGACCCTGATCTTTTTCTTCTGCTTTTGAGGTGTTTGGAAACCTGGAATGCAGTTCCAGTCTCAGACTTCTTTGAAGTTAGACGAAAAGAAGGATGAACCATTATTCAAAGATGTAGCTCCTGTGTGGAAACCTCAAGCATTGGCTAGTAACACAATTAAAAAAGAGTTCAGATCAATCAAACCCAAATTTGATCCTGTTCCTAAAGCAGCCACTAATGTACAGGTAAGTGAGGTTTGATAATGCTACAAATAAACTATAGTTTTTATTGTAATTTTTCAACCCTACTAATTTTGAACTTATCACTCTCAAGATTTTTATATTTTTATCCAGTTGTTTCTCACTAAAGGTATATCATCTGAAATGCTCACTCTCCACTTGAAACTTTTTCTTTCAACATGGGATTTCAAGAGTTCATACTCAGCATCAGCTGCAGTTATGTCACCCATCTCTTCTTATAGCATAACCTTTTCAGCAAGGTTGTGTATACTGCTCTTTTTCATGGATTAGATTGTAGAAATACATCCTGCTTTACATTGAAGGAAACTGGCAGATTTAGTTATTTCTCATTTATTTTATCATTGAAGTTTAAAAGATTGACCTGTCTTGTCGATATTGGTTAGATGAGTCTGATTCATCACTTGTTACAATTTCTTTTTATTATGATCATAAAGTCCAATTTGCATCTGGAGTTATTTTTCTATGAAAAATAGATATCGAACTGATTATTAGAAAAGTTCAAAGTCTTTTTGCAGATAGCAAAGCTTTGAATAAGCCAAATATACAATTAATCACTCTTTTGAATCACAAAAAATAAACTACACAAAACACAAAACCTTATTGTACTGGAGGAGTTTTGCTGAAGATAGACATTTCTCACGTAAATGAGGATCTAACCAGATGTACTGCTATTTTCAGTGAAACTGTTGACCTTGTCACAGAGAGAGACCAAAGCAGATTGATAAGTGTTAAAAGGGTTAAGGTTTTCTCTTTCACAGGTCCCTTCTATTTGGTTTGCTTGATACTACTTTACTCAACTGTTACTCTTCATATGCATCCTATTTTTGTACCAGTACAGTTTTTTTATACTCAACAATTGATTTCTGATGCCCAATTTTTCTCATCTAAATAGCAGACAATACAATAAATTAACTAATACAGGTGGAATATATGCCTGACTGAATGAATAAGTGACTTTGCTTATATATATATATATATATATACACACACACACACACACACCAGCCTGTATATAAGATATTTGATGACAGCATGCTGGTAAGCTGGTGCATAAGACACTTGATGACAAAGAGGAAAGTACAAGAGGTTAATAGTCTAAAAAATTATCCTCTTAAGATCTTGGATATGTTTGTCTGATATAATACATAATAATACCAACCTTTGGCCTTAGTTAATTGTAATATATTTGTATTTTCCAAAAACTTATCCATATTTATTTTTAAGTTGATATTTGAAATATTAATTTAATCAAATCTATCGCAATGAATTAGAATTAACATATGCTTAAAGGATTTGGTACATTTTCTTGAAAAGTAGAAATAAGATTTTGGGTGGGGTAGGTGATTGAAAGATAGTTTCTTTCATCATAACATAACTTAGTTTAAATTATGTTGAGTTTGTATCTGAACTGGTTCAGTCTCACCCAACTGTTTATAGAAAAGCTATCAGAAATACAGTTTAGTAGGTTTTATTTATTAGACAAAGTACTACAGTAAAATAACAGTTGTTACATGGAAAAAATGCAGAATATTGATCTTATATTTTATTCAATTTTAGAAATCAGTGACATTGAGCCCATCAGACACTTATGCATGGAAACCTGAAGAAAAACCAGTTCCTAAAGAAACAATTCCCACAAGTGCCTTTACTTATAAACCACTTTCGACTGCTGAAAGAGATGTTACATTTGCTGACAACGTACCTGCTTCTATTGATTTCTCCTCTACAACTCCTAAAGATCTCTATTCTCCTCCCCCTGAAGGTCTCAAAACAATGATTATTAACAAATCTGAAGAAAAACTTCACAAGCTCCCTCCAACACAGAGTCCTGATATTATTCTTTTACAGAAACGAAGAGGTAATGCACATACACATATATGTTCCTTCATGTTGTTCATGAAAATAATTTCAATCACCACTCTAACCCCATTAAACTAAAAAAAATTATTTTTCCCCATTCTAAAAAAAAAAAAAAATTGTTTAAAATTTTTCAAATGTATTTTTTCCAGAGGTTTCCTTATTTCTTAAATGCATGCTTCATATGGGCTGAATTTATGTATTTTATTACATCTTTTTCCTGAACAACTGTTATAGGGAAAGCTAATCTGACATCTTGCCTGTTGTCTATTTTCTAGCATGGTTCTGTTATTTAGAACTTTCTAGATGTTTTCCACGATATTTCATTCAAACTAGACTTTGATTTATAAAGATAGAGATTAAATTCTGTTTTTTTTTTCATTGGTATTATAAATGGTAATGTAAAGCTAGATTTAGTAAATTATGTTATTTGAGCAGATAAAATAAAGGCTGAATTTTACAAAGGCAAAGGATTAAGACCATGATAAGCTTTTTTAAAATGTAATGTTTTATTAAAATTCAATAGGTTTCATCATATTTATGTGTTACAAAAGCAATATTATCTGATTTTTTTCATTATCTATTACTTAACACCCAAATTTACATTACTAAACATTCCCACTTAAACACTACTAAACTTTCCCAATAAAAATCATTCCCTTTTGCTTTGTGTTTCTAGCACAGTGTGATAAGCATTCAATTCAGTTGAAAATCAATAAATGAAACTTTATTCTAGTTTCCATTAGTCTTCAAAATTTAATATCCATTTGTTCATTATTTTCTTCACTATTTAACTTATAAAAAATAAGTATTGTTTAATTAACATAGTTTAATATCTTTATCACAATCTAAGATTTTGAATCTAAAACATATGACCTCTATTTTAAAAGACAATAGGAGAATTTGTAGAGAGATAGAGAGCTCCAGATGCTACATTGAGCTGATGACACACCCTTATTGGCATAATATATTCTTATGGAGCTAGCATGGGAAATATTTTAACAAATGTTTACACAGCTGAATACTTTACATACTGTAGCCAACTTTAACATTTCCTTCCAAAGCAAGTGAAGGACAAGTTAATTAATACTACTTTGCAAATCACTTCAACATAGTGGCTAGGTGTGCATGGTTTTCAGTGCTTATAGCCTCATTGTTGCTGTATATGTAAAACTGTGTTGCGAATAAAAGAATGGGTGTGTTCTGAGTTCAAATACCACCAAGGTTGACTTTGCCTTTTGTCCTTTTGGCACCAGGTTTTGAAGAAGGTGTCACAGCACATGTCATTCACGATGTGGGGACTTTCATTGCAAAACAGGAAAATTGTTATGCTGTTTGGTTTTTTTTACCACCCCTTCTATTCAACCCTTCTTGCTCAAGCTGGAAAGGGAAGCCTATGGTGTCTAAGCCATGCTTTATTATCTCATTGAGAGCCATGTGGCATGGAAGGCAGCCAGCAATATAATGGTGTGACAATGAGTGAAGGCGAAAAGAGTCCACAGTGAGTTTGTAGCAGCATTTGTAAAACTCACAGATCCAGAGGCCAAGCCTCAGGGAAACACTAATGCAATGTAACTCAGCTTGCTTAACAAAACATTCATGTAATAAGCAGTCCTACCCCATCTCACTCTGCCTACGGTAAATTGTGACATTTATGAGTCAGTGAGGAAGCCTCTATGCAGTCACTTAATTTGCTAGAAGCAGTTGTCAAATCTTCCTCAAACCTTGCCATACTATCTTTAAAAAGGACACATCGAATAATGTAGTTCCCCGAAGTAGAAAAAATGTGGTATTGTCATGTCCAAAATGCTTTCCATTATAGGCATGAACTGTTGTTACACAACAACACTTATGTAGCTTGATGAACTGAGCCAATGAGTATTGAAGTGTCTTGTTGCCTTGTACATAACACATTACAGAGTCAATGAATTGGAACAAACTTGCATTCTTCAGATCAACACTCTTCAGCTCACTTTCCAACTATGTAGCTTCGTGTTCAGCTCTATTGTACAGCTCTTTGGGCGAGTGTCTTCTGCTGTTTAGCTAAGCTAACTAATTTTTTGTGAGTGAATTTTGTAGATAGAAATTGTTTAGAAGTCCATCATATATTTGTGTGCATTTGTGCCTTTGTGTTTGTCTCTTACTGCTTGACAATTTGTGTTGGTTTGTTTATTTTCTCTTTAACTTAGCACTTTGACAAAAAGAGACTGACAGAATAAATATCAATATAACAATGAGGTCAATTTGATCAACTAAATTTTTCAATATGGTCCCCTAGCATGGTCATAGTCCAATGACTAAAGCAAATAAAAGAATAAAGAAAACAGAATATGTCTTTGTAAGGGGCTTGATCTATCAGTTACAAGCTTAGCCTTTCATTCACCAGGCATCTGTCTTCTGGATTATAAAAACTTCTGGATTAAAGTTTGTTTCATAAAATCATTATTGTCATTACTTTTACATACGTTTTTCCATGTTGACATGGATTGGATGTGTTGTCACAATCTGCATTAGTTCTTACTCAGTGTTACGACCTAGTCATTCATCTTGCCACTCATTGCAGAACCTTGCTATCTGGCACTATATGTCATTATTTTTGTTGAGAATTTTACAAATCATTTTATGATGTGGACTGGATGTATTAGAGAAGTTGTCTCACCAAAACTAGAGTCCCTCCTACTATGATTTGTCTCCTTTCATTTCTCTTTTTTTGTTGGCGGATTACACACAGAGTTACCCTTCCTATCACAGTTTTTTGATAGCTTGAAGTGGTAGTATTTTATCATGCTATAGGTGCTAGAGAAGCTTTCTGTGAATGGAGTAAAGAGTTCCATCCACTTAATATCAATCATTATTTTTACTGCACATAATTTGGTTTAGAGTACCCAATATGTTAGACTGGTTGCCATTACTATGGCTGAGGGGTCATATATTTCTATGATTTTTATGGTTTCAAGAAGGGTTTGACTACCAAGAAGTTCATAATGACTATTTTAGTTTTCTAAAGCTAGCCAGCCTTAGAGTAGCAATGTCTCCATAGAACTATATGGTATGGTAGGGAGTTTTATAGAGGCAGCCTGGGAGTGAGATGTCCCCATGGTGCTTCATGGAAAGTATTAGAGAGAACAAGCATTTAAGTGAAGGAAGTATAACTAAATTGTTCAGTTTGGGGTTGGCAGTAGTTGAGTGGGTGAGGATATCCAGTGAAGAAATAGTTAGGTTTTGTTGAGTATATCATAAACATTTTTGCTTAAATTTGTTTACGTCTCAGTTAGTAATCTTGGGGAATTTGTATTCATTGGACTGTAAATAATAATTTGTTGATGAATAGATAGATAAATAGGCGTAGGAGTGGTTGTGTGGTAAGTAGCTTGCTTACTAACCACATGGTCCCGGGTTCAGTCCCACTGCGTGGCATCTTGGGCAAGTGTCTTCTACTATAGCCTCGGG
>JARUKP010000061.1:0-15374 GCA_029874955.1 Octopus insularis | reverse complement strand
ACATATCACCCCCCCCCTCTCATACACTGTTATTAAGCCACTAATCTCAGGTATTTTTTTGGGTAGAACTTGATAAATCCTTTGCTTAATTGTCTCTTGCAACTTTGTTTTATCTTTTTCCCAACACCCACAAACTGAATATGACACTTCCTTTCACTTCAAAACATTGTAGTCACTATTCTTTTCCATACCTGATACTAATGATCTTAATTAATTATCAAGAAAAGAAATATACCAAGACAGCAAAAGTGAAGTAAAAAAATAAAAATAATGAAGATATAAATGTATTCTCTTGGAAAATTCCACATCTGTAGATGACTGCATGTTGTCTCGTGACTGTAAGCGAAATATAAACTAAGGGAAATAATTCAAGTAATGTTAAGTTATTTCCCTTAGAACACAAAACTAGGAATTGCATCGTCATAAGTTGAAAAACTATAGAAGTTGTTTCATAAAACATTGAACAACTTTGCTACGCGTATATTTAGCGTTAAGTTGGCTTAAATCCAAGGCAAGGCAAACCATTAGTTGAACAACTGGCTGTTAACTACAGACCTAGAGTTTCAGACACATTAAGCCTCTGCTTAACTGAACATCGTATGTCGCATTCCAACATTCAGTTGTTAATTGTATAGTAACAGGCTGGACAAGCAACACTTTCTTTTCATTGCCCAGAATTGAACAGGAATTGAAGCAGTGTAAGGGGTTCAAAGTATAAAGGCACATTTGAAAAAGAGTTTATATTCATCTCTAAAGCTAAGAGTAAAATATCTACAAGTAAAATCTAACCAAATTATATGTACAAACCTAGAAGGCAAATATAGCAACTTTATTTTCTATTTATGTATAACTATTTATCTTTCAGGATTTTATTCTTATTTCCTGCCAATTACTTACTAGTTTACTGTAGACAACCCATACATCTTTTGTCTGTCTATTGATATTTTTAGACTAGATACAAGGCCAAAAATATCTCTCCCATAATGTTAAATAATGATGTCTTTATGCCCAATCTCAGACTTTTGGACAGGTTGAAGTATTATTAATGCCTTTTTCAAATATACATTAGAATCAACAATAGAATAAATGGTTATAACAAGTGATAGTGAGCTAACTTCAGCTGTCTAGTAAATATTGTTAAATAATAATGATGATCTAGTTTGACTAGAAACAAAGCAATAATTGTAAGGAGGAAGAATTACATTTGATGTAACCCAAGTATAGTCGTCATCATCATCATCATCATTTTCATTAACATTCACTTTCTGAGAGAATCGAAAAGACAAACAAGGGATCCATTCCATGAATTTTAGGCAACCCAGCACCTGCAGGACTTTCTAAATGGAATGACTAATGAAAAGTTACCTTGATTTTTTTTTTTTACTAGTGTGCCCCACCTGATGATGAATCATGTCTCATGCAGCCTGCTTTTTGAATAAAGGTGGTCTATGCGTACTCTACATACTTTGATTGATCAGTTAGAAATGGTAGCCAAATTTTTGTTCAAATCAATGTTTTGAAAAAAGAAAGTCATTGGATAGATATATTATGTTAAGATAAAAAAAAAAGACAGGATAATTGCAATTAGAATACTTCAACCATGGCTAACCTGGAGGAAAAGAAGAAAAATGTCCAGTGTTAGACTTGATAAGTTGCAGTTTGATGAATTGTTGTTTTGTTCAGCATCTTGAAATCTAACCTTTCACTATTTCATTGTATTCTTTTCACAAATTTCTTCTATTATAGGTACATTACCTCATCAGCATCTGATCTTTTATACCCAGTACTTAATGACCATTTCCATCTCTTGTCCATACTATTGTGGACATCTTTCAGTTGATACTTTTCAACCTACTTGAGTTCAACTTTTATGCAAGTTAATCTTGTATGTGTAAATAGATAATATTCAGTTTATTACAGTTCAACCATTGCATTTCTTTGGCATATATCAAATATCATGCATTTTAAACATGCATCATATATTCCATGTCTTTATAGCAACTGAGATAAAAACCCTTTGAACTTATTCTACTCTGATTGTAGCTGCAACCACAAGTATCCAGGTACTAGTTAAATTATCTAAATAATGGAAACTAGAAACTACATCTAGTGAGATACCAATATCATGGGGAGGAATTCCTGGTAGAATTTCAACTAAAAACAAAGAAATGAAAAATAATTGGAATCCTCAAAAGAATCCTTGAATAGGATTCTTCAACTGCTTAATTATATTAATTATTTATTCTTTAAATGTTGGAAATTGTGGTGAGAATCAAATTATGATTAATGAGTTTTGCTTGACAAGAATGCCCCAATGCAATGGACCTCACACTCTCAACAGCACAAAATATTTTCTAATAACATCAGTCAAGAAGGCTACACAATCATTATTACATAGATTCATTTTACCCAGCATAGTTTATGGTTTTTGATACATTTGATATCCTATTTACAAACAGCATAATGTAATTATGTATGGATTTTTAAAATTCTTAATTGAAATTTAAAAAAGTAAACAAAACCCTTGTGATTGTTAGAGACCAATGGTAACTCATCTCTAGGCACAACAGCACTCCCTATTTTCAATTGATATATATGTACAATATATGTGTTTATTTATCTTGTACAAGATATCTAATACTATGGAGAAATTTTCTACCACACTGAAAATTTTGTTTAAGGCTATCACTTTTGGTAACTTTGGATAAATGGGTGGGGGATGATTTCAAGAAATTAACACTTTATCTCACAAAATGAATTAATATATGCTTAGGAGAAAGTATGCCTGATCTTTGTTTAAAGCAAGGGACAATAATAGATATGTTTTGATTTATTGGGCTTCATCAGTCTAATAAAGTCTGTTTGATCAATTCAAAATAGTTTATATGCATAGAAAACTGTATATTGACCAAAAACTATTCATAACTCTTTTATTTGTAAAAATCTATCAGTATTCAGTACTTTGTTCTTTAAATTAATTTCCTATATTTATGCCATTGACCCAACTGTGTTTTTCCCTCAGCTCATGATAACATTATTAATTTTGATATCTTGAAATCACAAAATTCAATGCTCCATAGCAACAACTAATATCATCATTATTGCATAAATACACTTACCAACACATACATAGCAGACAAACTGCTTCCTGCATTTGATCACCTATTAAATACACATAATCTATTTCAAAATTTAAAAAAAAAAAAGATCTTTGCTACAACTTTCTTGAGCATAGTAAAATCTGTATGAACCCCAACCTGTACCAACAAATATGCAGAAAACAATAAAAATTCTCACAAGATTTTTATCAGTCAAACAATTGCAATGCACATAAGACACCTGAAAAATTTAGGGCCATCATCATAATCCTTAATAACATCCATATTAAAACCTTTGCTAAACTTATTACAGGAATTGTGTATGAGAAAAAGAAACATAAAAACTTTCATACCACAGATATTACAATAAATAGCCATTAACAGAAAATGATTATTGATAGAATCATCAAAATACTACAGATGTGTAAAGACCTAAACTTCATTGTCATATACAAGTTGACAATAGTTGCTGGAGTAAATTCACTCTAAAAGTTGAGTAGTTGAATACATGATCAAAATGAAGAGAATGACATTAACAAATCATTTAAAGGAAAAATTAGATACAATGTACATTATCAGGGTGAAATTAAAACTAAGTAACTCATTATCACTGTTGCTATAATACTCCTTAAACCTTAACGAATCATCTAAATACCTCAAACATGGCGCTGTTTCCAGATGTGATAGAATGTAATAAAGAAAGCAATAACTAACCATTCCAGGAAGGAGACACATCACTGAGTGATGAAAATACAGTTAACTGTATACCTGCAGCACACCTTGAGGCAATGAATTTTGGATGGAATAATGTTTTAACATTTCTTCTACTGAAAGACTTGTTTTATGCTCGCTCTCTCTCTCTCTCTCTCTCTCTCTCTCTCTCTCTCTCTCTCTCTCACGCACAGACTCGTTTGGAACAGGATGGGCTAAAAATTCAAATTACAAATTTTTTTGTTGTTGCTTAAATCACAGCAATGAACCATCCTTGAACTAAACAAAACTATTACTTCTGCATCATCATTCCATAAAATGTGTTTTGGGGGAGAAAACTATTGAAAAACATCAATACATATCAGAGTGACAAAGAAACGAGGGAGGTACCAGGTGGTCATGAGATGTGCTAGAAACAACAGTTAAATCTCCCCTATATCACACACCTTTTCATCTGATAATTTGTTTCTGTTTATAATTTGAAAATAATTATAATTATTTTCAAATTATATGCAGAAACAAATTGTAGATTCAGACTGTCCATATTTTAAAACCGTGATTAAAAAACAATTTGAAAAAAGACAGAAATTTAAGAATTTAAGGGGGAGGAGTGAGTTATGAAAAAAAATTTTTAAATTTCACAATTGTTTTTGAATTACATTCCCTTTTCTGTTTGAAAATAAAGGCAGTGGAGATTGAAATGGTGATCACCAATTTCCAAAAAATTCTTTTTTTTAACAGACAAGGCTTCCCCATCGTTTTTAAGTACATAGGGAAGAAAAAATGGGCTAAAATTGATACTGAGAGTTGAAAAATTTCATATATTTTCACGATTGTTTTATTTTCTTTGTTACAGAAAAGACATTTCCCATTGTTTTCAATTGTGTAGTACAAAAACAATTCAATAAATTCGGTCCAGAAGGGGGTGGGGTGGGTGCAATCATAAATTTTCAAAAATTTTTTCATAATAAGCTTCCCTCCATCATTTGCAAGGATGTGGTAAAAAAAAAAATTGAACAATCCCTGTCAAAACAGAGGAAATCCAATTTATGTGGGTGTGCTATTCCAAAAGTCTACCAAGGTATTCTATTGTAAAAATTATTTTTTTCTAAGAAAGCTTTCCCCTTCATTTACAAGGGTGTGATGAAACAAAAATTTGAAAAATCTCGATCAAAACTGAGAAAATCCAACTTTTCTAACCCAAATTTTCTAACTATCAGGCTATGGCCCTTCTGAAAGGAAAATAATCTCTGTTTAGTTGAAATGAAATTACTGTCTATATTTGTCCTCCATTGAAATCTATTTCTTGTTCATGCTTACTTTTACTCCCCCTACATCCATACCGTATCTTAAACCTTAAACTTCATAATAAATATTCTTCACAGGCATCTCACACAGAAACATCGCATTCTTGAAAATCTTGTCTTAATGTGGAACTTCATTATGCAAAACCTACACAAATTTGGAACATGGACATAAATGATGGTGGTGGTGGTTGCGGTGGTGGTGGTGGTGGTGATTTTTACCTTTGACTTCCAAGTTGCATAACATGGAAGTCTTAACAGCCTTGAATAAGCAAAAGTATTCTAGCCTTAATCATTTTAGCATTGTTTATCTACGACAACTATTTGTAACAAGTTAAGCAATTCTGTTGAGGCACTCTCATTAAGTTAACATCTTTTAGTTATTCATATATGCACAAGTTTATATGATATAACTAATGTTGGAAAACAAGAAACTATAGGACAAGTTAGCAGGCCAAAAGACAACCAGTATTAGAACTTTTGAGAGCTGAATGTTATGCACAAAGTATGAAAAGAAATTCAATAGTTTTGCTTGCGTTGGAAGAATCCTGATAATCCAGCTGTTTGACATAATTATAATATCAAGTTCTTTTCACAAGCAAATCTTCTTACTCTATAAACTCTAGTCAGGTATTGCTGACTTCATAATTAATGGTTTCAGTAAATGTAACTATATCCATCCTCAACCAACAAAGAAAAGGAATTGTTTAAAATGACACCAATAGTAGCAACAGTGATGACAATAATTCTGAATACCACATGCAAAATGAAGTTGCTAATTCTATGAAATGACACATGGAAAGTGAAATGGTGTCTTACATACATACATGCCATGTTTCAATACATGGTAGTAATAGATAAGTAGATATGGACTGTAGTATATTAGAAGGAAAACAATTTAAACAGATCAGAATAGTTTGGAAAGCAAACTTTCAGAAGAAAGTATGAATGTAAAGAGCTTTTGGAAACATTCAATTGGTCAAACCATCTGTCAAAAAGAAAGCAGTTTAATGAACTGATCTTTCAATTAACACAAAGCTGATTAAACTGTAGAACCACAAATAATTCTCTAGCTTGTAGTTCCTTTATTCTATTCACCATATTTATTTATGCCATATGTCTTTGTCTATTTATGTCTATTTATGCCATTTATGTCTTTGTGCAGCACAGATCTCACTTGCGGGCCAATATGTCAAATAACATATTCTACCTTTAAATTCAATAATAGAATTGTTCTATGAAACAGCAGAAGATATTGGAGTTATTCATAGTATTGGTAATAATGGTTACAAGTGAAATCATTACTTTACAGCAAATCCTTAATAGCTGTAGTAGACATTGAGAGAATTCATTGCTCTCAGGGGAAAAATCTAGAATAAATGTATATCAATGAAACCTATTTCCAGTATAATAAGGCTTTCTGAATAAATCTAATGTTTTATGAGCCAAACAAAATATTGAAGGATCATTACAAAGATATTAATATTATTTGATAACTTTATAATGTCAAAACACAAAAGCACAAGAGAAATCATTAGTAACATTAACAAGACACATGCTACAGAAAGACATCATCAAAGATCACATCAGAGAAATTAGTAACCAACAAACAAGAACTATAACATCACTACAGAAAACATTACTGCTTACTAACATTATTTTACCATCTGAATATTATTATGTACTATTATACTCTTCCAGCCACAAAGCAATCTGAACACAAACTTGAGATTTTCTTTCATACATTGTGAACTTAACAAATTGTTTATGATTCTTAAACTTTTCTAGAATATATTCAAACAGTCAAGCAACTAATATAATATTTCAGTCAAGCAACTAATATAAATGTCAAATTATTTCAGCAGCTTGCTTCATACTAGTCTAACATCTCAGTCTGATAAAACAAAACATTCAACAGTGGACCATTCTGATTGTTGTTGGCACTCCGTCGCTTATGACGTTGAGGGTTCCAGTTGAGGGTTCAATGGAACAGCCTGCTCATGAAATTAGCGTGCAAGTGGCTGAGCACTCCACAGACATGTGTACCCTTAACGTAGTTCTTGGGGATATTCAGTGTGACACAGGCTGACCCTTTGAATTACAGGCACAACAGAAATAGGAAGTTAGAGTGAGGGAAGTTGTGGTGGAAGAGTACAGCAGGGTTCACCACCATCCCCTGCCAGAGCCTCGTGGAGCTTTAGGTGTTTTTGCTCAATAAACACTCACAATGCCTGGTCTAGGAATCGAAACCGCGATCCTATGACCGCGAGTCCGCTGCACTAACCACTGGGCCATTGCGCCTCCACACTATTCTGATTATATAATGGATAAAGCTCTTTATAATTACAAATTGTTATTGAAGTCCTCTGAGTTTATTCTTTTGTATCTCGAAAAGTAGGGGTGATAGTCTCACCCCTACTTTTGGAAATACAACACAACTCTTTATATATTGACGTTGCTAATTAAGGATCCCAGTTTCACCTTACATCTTAATGCATTACAAATTAGATGTATTTTGGGGTGTATTTGAGGTACTAATTCCAAATATACCATTGGTTTTGCTATTTTAGTTCTAGTCTTGGAGATACAACATACTGCTTTTATATATTGATATATCCACATATATCAATTAGGGACATCAGTTGCACCATAATTTAGACCTAGTTTTCAATAAATTTTTGAGTGGCCCCAGTTTTGCCCTGTTAGTTCCAACTAATTAAGGATTTATATTTTGATACAAATATAACAACAATATAAATTGTATTAGTACATTACATACTTTTAAATCAAACACTTGCTACTAAATCAATTTATTTCAATGCAAAAGTTTAGAGTAAAGGCACTAAACAAAGGTGTCTGTTTTGATGACTTCAGAAGTAAATTCCTTAGACTGAATTCATAAACATTTAATGTGGTCTTGTTATTTTTTTTCTTTTCTTTTTTTTTTTTTTCTTAAGTTATCAAAAAATTTCTTGACAACTTCTACTAATTCGGGGTGATAACCACCCTGAATTAGTAGGAGACATGCTCTTCGATTTTAACAATCTTGGCTGTAACACGAGTATCAATGTCCATTCTCTCCACATTTAGATTGCTTTCCAGAAAGGTTTTGTGATTTATGCAAAGAACAAGGTGAAAGATTTCAATAGAAGGTGGGAATCAGAGACAGGTGTGATGCACACTTGATGTTAGATTATTGCTAGAACCTTTAGCAGGACTGTCTTGGTAAATCTCACTCTAGAAAATTCTATCAAACAAATTTGTTATTATTGAACAAGTGACCATTTTATATATTTAATGTACATATATTTTTCAGTTTCAATTACTATAGATTCTAATGCCACAATAAGTTTTTTTATTTACATTATTTACATTTGATGGATTTTTTTTGGTGTTCAATTGAAATAAACTAATTTAGTAATATGTGGTTATTTTGATATTATGTAATATATCAATAGTGTTAATAATGTTATTTCTATTTCAAATAGAGCCTTTTTGGTAAGATTGATGTGACTTTGGGTTCATCATCCCAAATATATTCCAAAATTGAGCTAAGTTCTTGAGCACAAAAATGTAAGGTGCAACTGTGTGGTCTCTTATTTCAGAACATGAGTGGATACATCAGCACTCAGAAGGGTATGGTCTACCTCCATAACTAGAGCTGATATCATAAAACTGATGTTATAATTAGGAGTACTGTTGAAACACTGCAGCATCTCAAAGTTCACTCACTTCAATGAATCAGATTGTCTGAAAGGCGATGTTATTCTCCATAGACAAAATATTCATGTTTAAATCTGCTGAAATGCATTAAGAATAAATATGTCCGTCATTATTTTGATTTTTTTCTCTATGCACATAACCATTTATTGTAGCATATTCACACATATAGAAACATGCACATATTCCTACACACGTCAAAACATAGATTATCATAGATTTTTTTCTGTTGTCTAGTGTAATTTTATTTAGTTTTATTTGTACTATTTTGTTATTATGTTTTATATATATGGAGATCTGGGGTTAGGCTTACAACAGATCTAGTCAAAGATGATTTGATCCGTACAAAACAGTACAAATTTATTGAAAAAATTGTGTAGTCTGATAAAGAGATTGGTTCTAGAAAGTCAATAATATAACTATTTTGGTAAGTGTGTATTTTGTATTTGCCTTCATTAGATGGAGGAAAGAGTAAAACAATATTGTAAACAATGTTTATGTTTGGAGTTACATAATCTCTGTATTTGCTATGGTCTTGCAGATAATATGTGATCGAAACACACTGTGAGGATGCATTCTGACAACTATGCATCTATGGACGTTGTTTTATTGAATTAATGGAAAACTTTTATTTTAAATGATTTGTAGTTTGTGGTGGTTTGTAGCATAAAACCTAAGAACTAGCCTGGTGGAATCTATGAATCCATTTTCCATTACAGCAGCTGAATGTTTTCACATATAAATACTCAGCTCTTTTTTTAAGTGTGAGCAACATAGCTCTATTGTATGTAATGCCTAAAATATTAGTTCATTATTTTGCGAGGATATCACCTTGTTATGTTGTTTGGTCTGAGAGCTGGGTACGATTATATGATCTCCAGATGTAAAGGCATATGGGTATATTATGTGATAGTTTGTTGTAAATAGGGATATAAAACATAATTGATCAAAAGAGATGGAATGCTTTCTCCTCCTCGAACATATTTTTAATATCTTTTATTGCAGTATATTGTCTAATACAGAAAAAGTGAATGTTAGGATCTATTGGAAGAAGCTTATATTTATATATTTATAGAAGTATGTTAACTAATAATATTTGCATGTAAAAACATAATTCATGCAGTTGTGATAGTTTGTTTTTCATGCTCAATAGAATTAACAAATTTTATTTATTTCATACCAAAATTTGTGTCATGATTTTTCAATGAGCAAATCTCTGGTTCAGTAATTTCTGATGTCAACAGTAACAAAAAAAGTATCTAACTTGATGCAGAACAAAAATCTCGAGAGACTTAGTTTGTAAGGCTCTGGTTTTTCAGTTTTCTTGCTGATGTATAAAACTTTTACAACATATACACACACGTGTATGTATGTGTGTACATTTATAAACATACAATTTTAATCTTGTTGTGAAACTAATAAATTAAATTGTGGATCTTCCCACACTTTCTAGCTACCAGATTCCAGTCACAAAGTATTTATTGATCTGGGGTTCTGATAGAAGACATTTATTGAAGGTGTTGTGCAGTGGAATCAAACTCAGAACACATGATTACAAAGCAAACTTCTTAACTACATATCTATGTCCACATGAAAAATACAATGGATATTCCACTTCTAGAAGGAGTAAAGAATTTCTTTACCCCAACAAATTGCTTTGTACTTGATGTTATAACAAATTCAGTATACTTGGATTACTGCCATCTTACAGAAGCAGTCTGTATAGTTGAATAATGATAATCATATTGTTACTTCAGGTGGCAAAAGAATGTCTCTCCATACAGAAGACAGATGTTTAAAACAGATTTAAGGAAGGTGATACATGAGCATTGAATATAGAAAAGCTGCATTGAAATAGGGAAGTGGAGAGAAATAATTTAACATGATCAGTTGGAGGTAATCTCAGAAAGGTTGAGAACAATTAAGCTGAGAAAGGCTGAGTATTGAAGACATCAGGCAATATATACAGGAGAGACAATGGCACATTTGCTGACTGGAATCCACCTGCAGAAGAGGAAGACACGGAAGAAACTGTAAGGTCAGATTTCAGGATGCTGGAGCCAAAATGATAGAGGACAAAGATCAGTTGTGATATACAGGACAGCAGATTTGTTTAATCAATACTATCATGGTAAATATGATGCTAAAATGATGATGGTGAATTAATCGTGTGATTAATGTGAACTGTACTTTTCCCTTTAACTGAACTATGTGGTACAGTAGATCCCACTTTATAAATCCACTATTAATAAATCCACCTGCTTAATGTATCTAAAATGGGTTGGGATGGAAATTCTGCACATAAAATCTCTCATTTAATAAATCCAAACCATCACTTAATAAATCCATTTGTTGCTGTTTCTTTCTAAAGTGTCAACAAGTGACAGCAATGGAATGAAGTGCTTCTATTTTCACTCTTAAATATTGATTGGTAGGCTCCAGCAGCCACTGCCAGCTAACCGGCTGTCATATGGTACACTCCATCATCCAAAAACAGATCAATAAATATGTAGTTGCAGCTGGTGGCTGCTGGAGCCTACCACATAACCCTGTCATTCAAGAGTAAAAGTAGACTCTGGAACACCCCTTGTCAAAATTACATGCCCTTCATTGGATGATAGAGTGTGTCACATGACAGCTGGGTGGTTGTGGCTGCTGGAGCCTACCTGTCAGTATTTAAAGATAAAAAAAATCATGTCATTTGTTATTTGCGCAGAGAGGTAGACACACACACAAGTGAACCCAGGTTCAAAATTTCCCCAAGACACCTGATGAAGGCTGGAGGGTATATCAGCTGAAACGTTGTGTGAACAACAAGCAAGATGAGGACAAATATCCATCAAATAAAAATAATGTAAATAGTGTAAATAATGTACATAATTCATCATCTCTTAAATATAGAACTGTATTAATACACACAAATTATTCAAAATGTTCAAAATGAAAAGAGAGAGGCAGGACAAATCTGTGACAGGAAAGATTCAATTGTTAGAATGTTACAAAGCTCTTGGGAAAGCAACTTAGTGGAAAGCAGTACAGAGTTTTGGAATTTCAAGAATTCTGCTCTAGAATTTGCTAAAGAATGCGGATGACCTTTGTGCCAAAGAATATGATGGCTGTTCATGAAAGAGAAAGCCCCAACAGATAAACTGTGCTCTCTACAATTAGTTTCAATTTATTCACTTAAGAAACATGCCTGTCAATGGCCTGATCCTAATGCACAAAGCCAACACCATTGCTCAAGCTGCTGGACACGATTTCAAGGCATCTGAAGATTGGTTTTACCATTACAAAAAGGCATGGAATCTCTTTCATAGTTCTTAAAGGTAAGCTTTGTAGTTCACTAGTTCACATTTTTCTCTTTACAGAACACAAACAAAACATTTCATACTTTGCAGGTAAGACAGTTAAAGCTGATACCAATGGAGTCCACCAATTTTGTGAGACAACCATGCAGCTTCTGCTGAAATCGTATCAGCCACAGGACATCTACAATGCTAATGAAACTGGGATCTACTTTCATACATTACAGGGAATACATATGTCAATGAGAGTTGTCAGAAAACTGTGAGGAGCTTTAAGACGGCAAAGGACCATGTGACCTTGATGGTGGCCTGCAACATGAATGGAGACAAAGAAGACTTGTTCTTAATTGGAAAGGCTAGTTTGGCCAGATGCTTCAAAAATGTTAAAATGCTCCTGATTCAGTACAACTTTTCAACCAATGATTGGATGATAGAAAAAAATCTATGGAAATGTCTCAGATCTTGGGATCGTCATTTGCAGGAATCTAGAAGACAAGTGGTGGTCCTACTTGACAATTACTCTTCTCAAGTAGTCATTGATGATCTCAAGAATATCACTTTAAAATTTCTTCCTCCCTACACAATGTCAGTGCTGCAGCACTTTGACATGGGGATAAACAAGATCTTGAAAGCTTCCTTCAAACATGAAATGCATGAGATCATTGATGCTATGGAAGACACTGAACATGATATTTTTTCCCAAGAAGTTGTAAAGCAGATCACTATTTTGGATACCACATACATAGCTTGGCCTTGAAAGTTTTGATTTCAGTGACATGAATATTTTTAGAACTCTTACAGAAAAAATCAATGTAGAGTTGAGAAACAAAGTGTCCAGCAAAGCAAACAACACACAATAAATTTTTCATCCAACGACATTGTATATAATGTTTTTATTTGTGTATTCACATATGTATGTATTTTAATAGAGCTACATGCGGTCCCAAGATGGATTTATAAAGCGGGGTCTACTGTATTAGTCTTGCTTCTACAAAGTACTTTTATAATTCAGATTCCTTCAGCATTTAATTTCTGTAACTTATAACCTTTTCTGCTCAAAAAGGAAAAAGAAAAAAAAAGAAACCAAATGAGGATTAACAAAGGAGATTTTCCACAGGTGAGGCATGGTGCCTTTTTGATGTTCAATGATTAGAAAGAATTTTCCAAGACTATTAATTAAATGTATAAAATTTCAGAAAAAAAAAAAACAAACTGTAAGTGCATATTTAGCAGCTTATTCATGTGCTTTGTTTGACAGCAGTTTTTGTACAGATGTTTATAGTCCCTTACAATCAATTTAGAATGAATTAATCCTGTCTGGACAACAAACTCTCAATCTGTTTGAATGATGCCTTCACAAAAATTGTATGACCACTTCATGTGAAAATAATTTACGTAGTATAGCATTAAAGATGATATTGACATGTGAAACAGAACATCTGTGAATTTTATGTATATTAACAGAGTCCAATCAACTATATACCCCAATGCTATTGAGGAGAAACCAAATAACAACACACCTATGCACATCTACAATAATATCCCAAAATTTATGAAAAAAATAAATTGAATAAGCTGTAACAACTATATATACATTCTGTATATCTCTGCATGATTATCAATTTCTCAGTAAGATTGTACATTGAATATTGTATAAAAGATGGCAAAGAACACATAGACAAAGGTAAGTTTAGTTAAACCTAATCATTTCTAATGTATTTAAATGGCTGTGTGACATTTTTAGTGGAGTATGGAGTAGAGTATGGCTGAACAGAGCTATTTAACAAATAAAAAAACACTGAGAAAGAGGAAAATACAGAACTGGTTCAGGCATAATTAGTAATTTAGTTTGTAAAACTCCAGTTTATACAGTGGTACAACATACTCAAAGATTATATAAATTATTCTGATGTTTTATTTTCAGAATAATTTAAAATATAAAATATTCATGCAATGTGCTTGCTATGAAGGGTAAAGATGTATACTAAAAAGATTTTACAGCAATGTCACTACAAAAACCACTTAAACAAAGAGAGAAATATATACCTTTGATCTCCCAAATGTTGTCTGTGATTGAAAAAGTAGAAAAATAGAAGTTAAAGCATAATTTATACTTAAAACACAGATATTCAGAAAAAAAAGTAATAATTTTCTTTTTTGCTTTCATACATTTGTAGCTGATCATTTTTGATTGAATACAAGGTGAACTTTTCACTTTGCACATTATCAATTTTTAACTTGTTACAAATCAAATTTAGCATATGATTGACACTGTTTGTTATTGACACTAGAAGAATACAAGACAAATTTGATGTAATAAATATTGAGATACTGATGATCTTATGTACACTAATTAAATAATTCAGAAAACATTTTTCTAACTTCATTTATTCATTATTATTAAATCAAATCAAATAAGTGCAACACATTTCAAAATAATGAAATAAATTTCAGGGATTAAAATATGCCCAAGAAATCAAAATTAAAAATTTGCAAAGAGAAAAATAAGATTGTGTTATGTTTGTTCAATTTATATTAGTAAGAATATTGAAACTAATTGGGAAAGGTGCAATGAGAGAGGACACTCTTACCAAATGAAACAAACAAGGTCTAATCAATAAGTATCCAGAATGTGGCTATAGTAATGGAGCTAAAGCACACAGAGTGAAGATGCTTGGCAAAGATTTACCTTGAACTCTGCTGTGCATGTGCACTAAGTTTTAACATTCTAGTCCACTTCCACTGTTTAGAGTGTTTGGAAGGAAAGTGTGTAGTTTCAGAAAGTGTATGGAGAAGAGTGTATGAAGGGTTCAGATGTTTCCAAGATGGCTGAAAAAATGTTGATATTGATGAACGTTCTGGGAGATCAGATCTGCAACCAGCAGAACTGAGAAAAACATCGCAGATGTGTGTGCAGCTGTGAGGGGAAATCATCAAATCACCATTTGTCAGTTATCAGAGGATGTTCAGATGAGTTACGGTTCAGTTCAGTCCATTACCATTAAGGATTTGGGTATGAGACGTGTGTCTGGCAAGATTGTGCCAAAACTGCTTTCAGCAAACCAAAAAGACACTCAGGTTTCAGTCGCACAAGATCTCCTTGATTGTGTCGAGAATGATGAAAACTTCTTGAAAACTTTGCATACACCTCTGAGCAGATATCGCCAAGCTTTTGGCAAAATTTGATGCAGATTCTCTGCTCAACTTTCTCTTTCATGGTCAATGCGACGATCACA